>JABXWE010102394.1:0-23967 GCA_014611495.1 Limonius californicus
TTGTAGATGACTCGACTTTTAAAAAATTGCTTTTGGATAATTTAATAATTACCAAAATTTACAAAAAAATTAAAATTTACAGTTTACTAATCATTTGCTAAAGTTTGCACAATTTACATAACTACCCCTTCATTTAGTTATCTCGATTTTTCTACTAATAGTATTTAAGAATAAGTTTTTTAAATTGTTTGGATAACTTCATTAAGTCTTTCGTTTTTTCAGTAGTAATATAACATGACATTTTATAGATTTTTGTAATATTTTTTAAGGTAATGTATTTATGTTGTAACGTAACCCCTTGTAACAAAAATGCTCATAACAAATATTTTTTTTAAATCAGCATCCCTGACGAAGAGCTGCCCGATTTGGAAATTGAAGTAGTTGCACCTAACGAGTCTAATAATAGCAAGGGAACTCTTCGGGGAGGTCGAATGGTAGATATCAAGTTTTTCATAGAAGAAATCAAGAAGATTACAGTTCATGATCTACGGTGTACAGCGGGCAAAATGAAGTTTATAGGAGAGTGTCGTCTTGGTCTTGTATCACAGTTAAAATATTTTTGTGACAGTTGTAACAGAACATTACTTATAAACACTCAACCAAGCAGCTGCTCTCGAGATATAAATGAATCATTTGTATGGGGAAGCCTAAGCATTGGAATTGGATTTGCACAGTTGCAAGAATTTTTGGCCATTTTAGATGTACCAAATATGAGCCGAAAAACATTTATGAGGTATGAAGGTGATATTGGGAAAAAATGGCAAAAAGAACTGTGTCAGCAGATGAAAAAATCAGCTGAAGAAGAGCTCCAGTTAGCAATAGACACGGTTACTCCTCTATGTCAGGGGTTGCCTGTATAATTGGTGCAAGAACTAAAAAACTTCTGTTTATTGGAGTGCGTAATAAATTCTGTTATGCTTGTGCAGTTAAATGCGGAAAAGAAAAACACGTGTGTTTTATGAATTACAAAGGGCCACCAACATCTATGGAACAAGACATTATAGTCGAAGGTTTTAATCGAAGCGAGATCGATTATAAATTAAAATATAAATACATGATTGGTGACGGTGATTCGAGTGTGTACGCTAAAATAATACAGAATGTTTCCTACGGGCGTTCGGTTTGTAAGTTAGAGTGTGCTAATCACGTAACGAGAGCCTTTACATCTAATCTGCATAAAATTGTTGCAAAAACAAATTTCAACATTGAGGCTCGTAGAATACTAAAAACAAAAATTCCAAGATTTTCCTTAGACGTAAGAACAGCAATCTGTCGTTGTACCAATGTGGACTTCCTGAAACAAGATTTGCGAAATCTCCCGTACCACATCTTTGGACTTCATACCAACTGTAGAGATGCTGTATGTAAAAGGAAATTATCTGAGGAAACTAATTTTGTTGAATTATTAGAAAAAGCCAGCGTCTTTCAAGAAGTGGAAAAAAGTATCGATAACGTTGTAAGGAAATCCGATCGTTTACAAAAAAATGTCACAACAAATTATGCAGAGAGATACATGTCTCTAGTAGCAAAATTTACCGGTGGTAAAAGAGTAAATTTTACTACAGGAGGTTCTTATCAAAGAAGATGTTTAGGGGCAGCGTTAGCATTTAATTCAGGACCAATGTGGCATTTATCTATGATTAACTCAAGAACACACCTAACTTCATTATGTAACCAACGAGAGAAACTACGGTTACAAAAACAAAAAGCTAAGCAGAAATCGAGAACACGACAAAAACCTAAAACGGACTGCGATGAAAATTATGGTCCGAACGCACAAGAAGCATTACTTGATCTGGCAGAAGAGGACCTACACATCAGAATGAATAAAAAATTGATGGAATTGCAGGAAGATTGTGAACGTTATGCAGAAATAGAAAGGCAAACAGTTGGTCAACATTTAAACCCTTTCTGGTACGACATCAGGAAAGATAGGTTAACAGCATCATGGTTTGGTACGATTTGCTTACGAAGACCATCAACTTCTTGTCACGGGGTAATCAAACAGATACTGTATTCGGTATGCGAAAAAGATACAGTTAATTTGCCATTGCCATTGAGATATGGAAGAACAAATGAAGATAAAGCGATAAGGAGGTTTACGGAAAAAACGGGCTTCCATGTAACTCCTTGTGGTTTTTTTATTTACAAAGACGACCCCTATCTCGGAGCTTCACCTGATGGCTTGATAGGAGAAGACGCTATAGTAGAGGTTAAATGCTTATACTCTATCCGAGATTCTAAAATTAAAGACATGGCAAAAATTAATAAACAGTTGTGTGTTGAATATAATCCTGACGATGATTGTGTACAGCTAAAGAAAAGACATAAATATTACTATCAAGTGCAGGGACAGTTGAATATTACAAACAGAGACAAGTGCTACTTTGTATTGTATACCAATGAAGATTGTGAAATAGTAGTGATTAATAAAGACAGTGATTTTTGGTTTAATGTTATGTTACCAAAGTTAAACGAATTTTGGAAGAATTGTGTGCTTCCTGAACTGGCAGATCCACGAATACCTCGAGGGCTGCTCGTTAGGGATTCACCCAGCATTTTCCGAGCACAGCAGGAATTAGCTTTAAAAAGGTCGTCAAAAAAAAGTAGCAACTAATTTTTGTTATTACGAGTTGTTGCGTCGTCTACTAAGATATGCTACTATTAGCCTATATTTATTGCTACTACGTTTCTGTTGTAATTATGTATTTATAATTTTTTGTCAGTTTCTAACATATAGAAATAAAGCTTGTGGATACTTGTATTTTATGTGATTTACTTTTACATAAGTGATATGGAGATTTATTATTTTTTAAATTAACTCTACAAATATTTTCTTATTATAAATAAATTTCAACTTTATACTTTCCTTTGGCAGTTGTTTATTTGGCACGACATAAATTTAAAAAATGTAGTTTCTTTGAAAGAAAGGAATTATGTAATCAGATAAGCTTTAATCCTTCGGCGGACGCGCAGCGGCCTTTTGTGCCTGGTCCGCAGGGGCAGACTGAAGGTGTCAATAGACCGCTTGTATTTGGGTATACGTCAGCTAAAAGTGCAGCTAAATCCTGTATTGTTAGTTGCATATTTTTAGGGGTAATTTTATGAACAGCACCCTAGCGGAAAAGTTTGGCATAACCAAGTATACTATCACCTTAATATCTTTCTGTCCAAGGCGTTTGACCATTCTTTGAAATCATTGAAACAATATCATGCATAACGTGACCATTTATTTTTTTCCTCAAACGGGACATCTACTAATTTTTAGGTAATAGTTTAGGGAGGCTGAAAATTCAGGTCTGAATATTATTTAGTTATTTTCTTTAACTTATCACATGGGCTTATTGCACGGAAAAAACCAAAGCGTTCGGAATGTGCGTATGTGAGCACTTCAGAATCGGCATTCTTGATTTTGTCTTTGTTCCCGTCGCTTCGACCGAAAACAATACATATTAGATGTGCTTGTTTGTTTGTTTTATTTAACGTCGACCTATTTCTGCTACTATGGCTAATCACCGACGCCAGAGAGCGATACTACCACACCTAGACGTATATTAAATTTAAGTTAAATAAAAAAAAATGCATATTATTCATAATTTCTATTTATTAATGAAAACACAAAAAAAAACACTTGAAAATAAATCATTTATTTGGTCTTATATTTTTTTGAAAAACAAATTTGCTGAAGTATAATTGGCGTTGATTTTAAATACGAATTAAATTGTTGGCACGATTTCTGAAAATTTACTTTCGTAAGTAATATGGCTTTGAGAACTGGGACTTTCAGTTGTGTTTTTTCGCGGGAAAAGACCCTTTCTACGAGTGCATTAGTACCGGGCAGACAAAACATATACAAGAATTATAAGAAAGTTCGTATGTTTCAAATTATTGGTGTGAAAGTGTTTGAACAATTCCACCCAATGATTTTCGGTTGAAACATTCCCAGTGTTTCATTCTGTCAGTTTTTGTACTGTAATGTATTTGGAAAGAAGTGAATACTCATCAAATACTCTGTGTCTTGTTTAAAATCAATAATTCCTTTTGCAATCAATTCATCCATTAAACTTTGAATTTTTTCCCACCTAGGTATTTTGGTTAAATTCTCCCATTCAAATATTTTTAATTCTTCAAAGAGCACAGTCCACTGCTCCAAATATTCTTTGCTTATTTTATAGAATTCAGCAGCTGTAGTTTTTATATATTCTTCGTCAACACCACTGTAGCCACTTTCTTGCAATTAGAGAGAAAACTGTGGTTCTCTTGCACCTTGTGGTAAGCCCAGACACCTTCCGCCGTAGCAATTTCCAGATCTTTCGAAGTTGGTAAAGCCGTTTTCTTAAAAAAATTAATCAATGAAAAACTTGTAGCGGCAGCAAGATCGGAATTTTTATGTTTTTCTGATCTTAAATGCTGGTTAATATCGCTGGCACCTCCATGGGCTATGTCAAATTCTGCACGACACTTTTCACATCTGACGTCAGGTGGAGTAGTTCTTTGCTTTATAAACGGGTACTTAGTCTGCAGATGAACATTAAAAGCACACTTGCGATTAGGCATTGTTAAAATAAAGGGTTCATATAGAAGAAACTTAAATTAACTACAATAACGCACGTCGATAAAAAAAGAATAATCAATCAATAAGAAAGATGCTGTCTTGTACGTCAGGTTTGGGCATGTGTACTCGGATCGGAAGAGCGCGCGGACTACTTACAATGTGTGAGATTAATTGGCATGCCGATGATTTTAGATTTTTAGCGCTTTTTTTCAAAGTTGTTACCGTGGGTTGCTCTCTTTCTAAAAACGGGACATTTCGCCGTCGAGAAGCTGTGCTTGGGGACAACGGGACAGGCTACCTAAAAACGGGACGGTCCCGTTCAAAACGGGACGTATGGTCACTTTAATCATGCATCATATCCGTTTATGGGAGTTATTTAATAGTATAAATTAATAATTGTACTTACAGTTTCCTATAGCAATAGTGAAACACAAATACGATATAGCAGCAAAAAATAAAAACTTCATTTTATTTATCATTTTGTTGTTAAGATACATTTGAATCAACTAAAACGAAATCATCATGTATTTGCTTTATAAACACATCACGTGGAACTTAACGCCACTCCTTCTTGTAATTGATAACGCACTGCTTGAAAGTTCCATTGCTTAACAATTTCCTGACGTTGGCTGTAATACGTATTTTCCAGACATTTGATTAGAGTAACCTTTTGCACGGTCGAATAAACACGAACCCAGTCAAATACGGCGATAGTTATGTACACGCCTACTATGCTCTGTATTATGGTTAATTGAGACATAAACTTCCACAGGATGTCAACATCCAAATATTATCTTATATTCAAAAGAAACCAGCTGCATGAATCTACCCCTTGTATATTCATGTGTGCAGGACGCAATGTGTAAACATTTAGATAATTAAGTCTATATAAGCGATGTATCCGTATTTTTAAGTCAGTTATATTAGTTTGTCAGTTATACTGTTATACTGTTCATACATGTAACTCCGTACTTGATAAAATAAATTTTATATTTTTTTAATTATCAAGTTTCGTTAAACTTAATTGGCGCAGTCGGTAGGATTGGCACAAGTTTTCGAAAATTTGGAAAACTTTTTGTTTCAACAATTAAGTGTCAATCCGATCTACAAATCTACATCAACGTCAGATTTTACATCAGCTACGAGAAGAAACCGCACTAGTAGTTACACCAGGACAAGCATCGCCGAGGTTCAACCAAACGGGTGTGGCCATTCAAATAGCAGCAGAAGACGAGGACAGCATCGCCGAATCTTCCGCATAGCGAGAGCCCGAGGACAAGCATCGCCAACGGTTCGAGCAACCCCATTCAAACAGCACAAGACGAGGACAACATCGCCGAATCTTGCGCTTAGCGAGAGCCCGAGGACAGCATCGCCAACGGTTCGAGCAACCCCAGGTCGAGGACTACAATCGCCAACACCAGGGCCTAATTTTAGAAGAAACTAATGAAACTAGCACTTCTATTACTGTAAGTCGCTATTTACTTAACTTATTTCAGAGTCAAGAATTAAACAATTTTAATTATAAGCTTGCTTAAAACAAAGTGTTTTAAATATTTATAATAATAATTTAGTATTAGCCCGAATTGACGTAAATTATTATTTATGCTAGAAATGTCGGAGTACGCAATGACTAACTAGCTTAGTAATAACTATTACAACAATTCTAAAGGGAACGCTTAAACAAATTAAAAACCCCTGTCCCATTTGCTTAAAAACAAAATAAGTAAATAATTACATGCAAGACGAAGAGATAATAATTCAGCAATTACAAAACTTGGTTATTGATAACATTGATCAACGAGAACCAGTACCTGCAATAAATATGGCATTCCACTTAGAGTATTTGAAAACAGTCCCAGAATTCGACGGAACTTCATATAAATTAGCTGAATACGTCAGATCAGCTGAAATAATTATCAATCATTTCTTCGTTGGAGCACAACAACCCGATTTATTTCTACAACAATTAGTACTATCGGCGTTAAGAACGAAACTTACGGGAAAAGCCCTACTTCTCACCAGTGGCAGAGATATCGCCACCTGGCAAGAATTGAAAAACATTTTGCAACAATGCTTTGCCGATCAAAGGTCCGAAGACTCTTTATTACGTGACCTAATGTTATTAAAGCAACGAAACGAGTCCGCTCAAGAATACTTCGAAAAATGCCAAGAAGTACGAAGCTTGTTATATTCTAACGTTCAATTAAACGAACCCGAAGCAGCAGCAAGAGTAATAAAGAAAAATCTCTACGACAAACTGACCCTAAAAGCATATCTTTCTGGATTAAAAGAACCATTAGGAAGTTTCCTTAGAGCTAAAGGTCCCGCAACCATGGAAAATGCTATTACATACATAATAGAAGAGGAAAATGTGTATTATAACCAACAAAGGCGAGACACGGAAAATAATAGAAAACCCATGCCAACTTTACTACGAAAACCAACACACACTGGTTTACGTATGAATCAAAATAATGGATATCCTAGGCAGCACAACTTTGAGCAACAACCTAGAATGCAGTCACCTGCATTTCCCAACAACGTAAGACCAATGACTTTCCCGCGACCAACACCACCTAATAATGTAACACCGCAAACGCAACGAAACGTTTTTGCACCTAAGAATCGAGACATCAGATACCCAAGACCAGTTCCAATGGATACTTCATCAGCGATGACAAGAAGAAGTATGACCTCTCAAAGAAATTTTCCAAACATACGACCATTGCAACAAAACCCGCAATATATTCGTCAATCCAATCAACCGCGTAATTTCATAGCAGAAGAACTACATTATCAAGAAGAAAATGATTACGACGACGAAAATTACGAAGAAAATGCAGATTTAGAAAATAATGAACCCGAATACGACGAGGATTTTATCAACACTGGCACACAGAACAACGACACATAAATAATTACGACACCTACATGGATTTACCTTTAGATGACAACCACGAAATAATACAATTTAACAACCAACGATCTTCAAAACTACCTTGCATTTACATACCGCAATTTAAAGCAAATTTTCTAATCGACACCGGAGCCTCAAGAACATTAATAAAACCTGAAATTGCATACAAATATTTCCCAGAATTAATACAAGAAGAAACATTCCAAATTCAAACTGCTCATCACATATCAACGCATCACGAAACGGCATTGATTCAACTACCAAAAATATTTAAAATTAAAGCTAACCACAAGTTCTATCTATTTAATTTCGACTCCAAATATGACGGATTAATTGGAACCGATCTACTAAAGAAGTTAAAAGCAAAAATTAATTTCACCGACAATATTCTAGAAACGCAAACAACTTGCATCCCACTCTACTCTGTCGAAGACATAAATAAAGAAATCAATTATCACATATCTGTTGAACCTAGAACAGAAAAGGTAATTAAAATACCTGTTACAAAGAACATCAAAGAAGGTATTATAGAATACACGAAACTAAATGAACACCTAGAAATTCCAGCATCATATGTAACTGTAAAAGATCGTTACGCAACAACTACAATTATCAACACAAGTGATAAAGAAACTAAGTTTACAATGACACAACCTTTGTCTATTGAACTAGTCGAGGAAAACCCAGAAATAGAAAAACTTCATTACCAGTCCGATCATTCCAATGCACGTAATATAAAGAAATTACAAAGAGAAAACTTACGACAACTGAGACTAGATCACCTGAACGACGAAGAAGCCACTTTAATAAAAAATTTATGCGAAGACTTTCAAGACATTTTTTACTGTGAAGATATACCCCTCACTTTTAATAATCAAATTAAACATGGAATCATAACCTCAGACAACACTCCGATTTACACAAAAAATTATCGATATCCGCAAATACATCGTCAAGAAGTAAAGAAACAAATTGACAAAATGTTGGAAGATAAAATAATTAGACCTAGTACATCCCCTTGGAGTTCACCTGTGTGGGTTGTACCTAAGAAAGCTGACGCTTCTGGAAAACAAAAATGGCGTGTAGTCATTGACTACAGAAAACTTAACGAAAAAACTGTTTCTGATAAATATCCTATACCCAACATTACAGACCTGCTAGATAAATTAGGAAAATGTCAATATTTTACTACTCTTGACTTAGCTTCTGGATTTCATCAAGTTCAAGTCGAAGAGCAAGACATTCCGAAAACTGCTTTCAATACTGAAAATGGTCATTACGAATTCCAACGTATGCCTTTCGGTTTGAAAAATGCCCCTTCAACTTTCCAACGTGTAATGGATAATATCCTGCGAGGTATACAAAATGAAAAATGCCTTGTGTACCTAGACGACATTATAATATTCTCCACTTCTCTACAAGAACATATATCTCGTTTAAAAGAAGTTTTTACCAGATTACGAGCAACCAATTTTAAAATTCAACTTGACAAGAGTGAATTTCTAAAGAAAGAAGTCCAATACCTCGGACATATTATAACACCTGAAGGAGTTCAACCAAATCCCGACAAGATAAAAGCAATCAAAAATTACCCAATACCTAAAACGCAAAAAGAGATAAAAGGATTTTTAGGACTCTTAGGATACTACAGAAAATTCATTAAAGATTTTGCTAAACTGACCAAACCAATGACGAAATGTCTAAAGAAAGGAGCAGAAGTAATACACTCACAAGAATTTAAACAATCTTTTGAAAAATGTATAAACATATTAATGAACAAACCAATTCTTCAATATCCAGATTTCAAACGAGAATTTAATTTAACAACTGACGCATCAAACGTAGCAATTGGCGCTGTGTTATCACAAGGACCAATAGGACAAGATTTACCAATATCATACGCATCGCGAACGCTAAATGAATCCGAACAACGATACTCAACTATTGAAAAAGAATTATTAGCAATCGTGTGGGCAACGAAATATTACAGACCGTACCTCTATGGACAAAAATTTAAAATCATCAGTGATCACAAACCACTCCAATGGTTAAAATCATTACAAGAACCCAATTCGAAATTGACAAGATGGCGTTTACGACTAGAAGAATTCGATTATGACGTAATCTACAAAAAAGGAAAAGCGAACACCAATGCTGACGCTTTATCAAGAATACAATTAAACCCACTTGATACGCAATCCTTACAAGTAGAAATTGATTCAGAAATAGACCAACTATTAGATGAAATCACCGAAGATACAAGACAATTAGAAACACCTGAACCCATAACTGAAACACCAATCATAAGATCAAGGACACCAGATGTGATTCCACTAGATCTCACTATATCTGAAAATCCATCAGAGAACGTACATGAAAACATCGATGAAGACGCAACATCTACACTTCATTCGCAAGACGATTCAAACCCTAGTATAAAAATATGCGAAGATGCTTTAGATAGCAAAAGAAACCAAATTGTCATGAATATTATACATGGAAAATCAGCGAAACCACGAATAGAAAAAAAAGAGAAAAACACTACAATTACTGCTCACTTAGGAGACGATAATCTTAAACAAAACATATTAAACTTTCTAAAAGAATATTGCATACCAAATAAAACGTATTATTGCCTATTTCCTAACGAAGATACTTATAAATTAACGTGTGAAATAATCACTACCAATTTTACCGAAAATCCAATTACTTTATACAAATGTACGAAAAGAGTATTACACCTAACCAATGAAGAGGATAAGCTAGAAGTAATCACTAATTACCATGATGGAAAAACGAACCATCGCGGAATACTGGCAACCAGCACAGCAATTAAAAGAAATTATTATTGGGAAAATTTGGACCGTGACGTCACAAATTTTATCAACAAATGCATCATATGCAGAAAAACAAAATATGAACGACATCCCGGTAAAACACCTTTAAACATCACCGAAACACCTAACAGACCTTTTGAACACCTGTTCATGGATACGTTCCAGATCGAAAGAAATTCTTTCTTAACCATCATAGATTCATTCTCAAAGTTTTGTCAAGCTTATCATATGACTTCGAAAAACGCAATTGAAGTAGCAGAAAACCTGATAAACTTCATATCGCAACACGGATCACCAACATCTATCACAATGGACGGAGGATCTGAATTAGCCAACGAAATGGTCAAAAACTTATTGGAATTACATAAAATTCAAATTCATATAACTACACCGAAAAATCCCAACTCAAATGCAACGATTGAGAGAATCCACTCAACACTCATTGAAAATTATCGAATAATTAAAGACAAGAACAATAAAGAAAATCCTAAACAAATTATGACATATGCTATCATCGGATATAATAACACCATCCACTCAACAACTAAATTTACTCCATTTGAAATTATTTATGGACATACTTCCATAAGAGATCCATTTGATCTCCAACTAAGTGACAAATTTTACGAAGAATATGTTACCACACATAAAAACAAATTAAACACCTTGTACGATACATTAAAAGAAACAATGCATAAAAATAAAGAAAACCTGATAAACAGAAGAAATAAAAACATCAAAGATCATACGTACAAAGTCGGAGATAAAGTGATGATAAAAACCGATAATCGAAACAAAGTATTAAATAAATATGAAGGACCTTATACAATCACTCATATTTCAAATAAGAATACAGTAACATTAATAGATTCAAACAATAAGGAGAGAAAAAGACATATGGATGCACTAAGTCGTCCCATTGTTTCAGATGTCTCTGCATCAATGGAATTATAAATTTAGAAGAGCCAAAGATAACCGAGATTACCAACAACCCCGGATTATTACCTTATAAACTTGGACAAGCAAAAAATCAAATCGATAAATGGACTCTAATAAAAAGTGTGGATTACACACCTATAATTAATGAATACGAATCGCTACAACAAAATCTACAACAAATGAAACAGATTTTTAATAAGTACAATAATGGACCAGCTTACAGAAGAATCTTTAGTAACTGTCATATGCTTAGTAATGCTACGCTTTACGAGGTTAAACGGAAATTAAACCAATTATTCCCCACTAGACAAAAGAGAGGAATTATCGACGGATTAGGATCTATTATCAAAATTATTACTGGAAATCTAGACGCCACTGATGGACACAGATACGGAAACTCCATCAAGGGATTACAGAAAAATCAGAATCAAATATTTACTAAACAAATATCTATTACGGACCAGATATTAGACAAAGTTAACAAAAGCATCACAATTCTGCAAACAAATCAAGCCACATTAAAATCGAGAATCCTACAAATCGAAAACGAAATAAAAAAGAATTCACTGCAACAAATCGAAATGTACTCGCTTATTAATATGCACACAATCTTTCTGCAAATAACTGCAATTGCCAATCTTATGTTGCGCATTGTCAACAATTTAGAAGAAGCAATTACTTTCGCCAAGTTAGAAACATTTCACCCATCTATTATGGAACCACAAGATTTAGAAACGAGCCTGAAATTCGTTAAGAACAAAATAAACCATATGCAACTTCCTTTCGAACCAACTACAGATAATTTGCTATTATTCGAAGAAATAGTTGTAGTCAAAGCGTATCAAACAAATACTAGAATCGTATTTATAATTGAAGTTCCATTAACTGGACATACGACATACGACTATTACCATCTTTATCCGTTACCGATAAAAATCAATGATCAATACCAAGCTATTTTGCCACAATACAAGTTTTTATTATTCTCTGACTCTAACTATATTACAAGCGACGAACAATGCAAAGAATTAACACAGAACAATTTTATGTGTAATATACCCGAGCAAATCAACTTTGAACACTCGTTATGCGAAGCGCAATTAATTTCCTTCTCAAAAACTAATAATTGTAAACCAAAAACATTTTTACTTGATAGTTATAAGATACAAAGAATCGATAACGATTTATGGATTTATGGATTATTGTAACAACCGATGAGTTGATAGGAAACCTAAACTGTAACAATGATAATAGGAAAATCCCATTGCTAGGTTCTTATACAATTCAATTACCTGTTAATTGCGAAATGCAAGTTGACAATAAAATATTGAAAACAAATCGTTTTTCAAATTATATGTTTCAAATTATTCAGCTACCAGCGGTTAGCGTAACTCATATTGACTCAATGAATAACAATGTGGATTTCCCTAAATTACATTTAGAAAATGTTAATCTAGATGATGTATACCAATTAAGAGAAAAATTAAAAGATTTACCAAATGAAATCAGAACTACTGATTATAACGTTTATGCACATGGAGGTAATTCAATTATCATCATTTTGCTAATCGTAACTATGATTGTTATATTTGTAATGTATAAATATGATTTACTATCTAAACAATGTAAAAAGAATAGATCACAACATAATTGTATACCTTTGCGACCTATAGAAATTCTACCCTAGAACAAAAAACAAAACTAAGAGAAAAATGTAATTTTCACTGTATTTTTTATCTTAAGGATGGAGGAGAGTGAAAAAGTGGCAATTTATGTGAATCAAGTGAATCTTAAAATCACAATTAAAATTTCACTAACATATATTCGTAAGTTATTATTAAGCTCAAGTTAATCACGGTAAGCGTGATCCTCTAGAACTAATTGTTAAAAATAGAATAATTTAATCTTAAAATCACAGATAAATTCACACTAACATATATTAAATAGTTATTATTAAGTTCAAGTTAATCACTGTAAGCGTGATCCTCGAGGGCAAATTGCCAAGATAACTCGGGAGTACTAGTGATTAATGTGTAGGCACCCATTAGAATTACGTATTAACAATAACATTATTTAGCTTATGTAATTTTTACGAATGAATTAATCGAAGTATAATACTCAGAGCACCAATATTAAGGCTTGAAAATATTGAAGAAAATTTAAATCTGAATCAAAATTTGAATAACAGAATCAAAATGGCTTTATTCCCTGCTGGCTTTAATATGAGCATGTTAACCGAGATCCCAACTTATAATGGTGATACTGCAACCCTTTCGGAATTTATAAGATCAGCCGAAGTAATTTTGGATCAGTTCCTAGTACCTGCACAACCTAATGCCTTTATTAACAAAATCCTCGTATCATCCATTCGCAATAAATTACGAGGGCCTGCTTTAGAAATCGTAACAGGTTACCTTGATATCAGTTGAACCGATTTGAAAACCATCTTATTAGACAATTTCGGTGATCAAAGATCAGAAATGAATCTCACAATGGATCTTGCCAAAATGAGACAAATTCCCCGAGAAGGACCCGTCGAATTCTATAATTGGCTAAGAACGCTTTTAGCCACAGTAAACTCAAAAATTTCTTTAGGAGGTGATGCTAACGAAATAAAGATTTCCAAAATGCAAAACACTAAAAATTTGGCACTCAGAGCATTTTTGAGTGGTTTATTCGAACCATTAGGTTCATTATTAAGAGCTAGAACCCCCCCCCCCCACTCTAGAAAACACTATTTCAATCGTAAGAGAAGAAATTGATATACACTATTCCCAAAACCAGAATAGAAATTTCGGAAACACTTCTATTTCACAAGACCAAAAAGTAAAATCACCTATTCAAAATGCACAAGTACATAAAATTGCAAACCAAAATTTTAGTCGAAATTTTATGGCCAGCAAAATTATATGCCAAATAGTTTTATACCCCAATACCAAGAAAGACCGAATCACTTTCAACAAAATTATTTTAGAAATCCAAACCCATTCAACTTTAATTCTTATAATAAGCCATCGCAATTTCCAGGCACCCCACAACAAAATGTGTTTGCCCCACTAAATCTCAATAAGCCAAATTTTAAGCCAGAACCAATGGAAGTAAGTGGTATCCAAAAACGCTTGCCTTCACGAAACTTTTCTAAAAATATTCCTAAGAAGCCCAATTTGAATTATTCCCAGAACTATACAAGGCAATCTAATCAACCGCGAAATTTCACGTCACAAGATCTCTTTCATAACGAATTTCCTGTGGAAGACCCTAATGACGAAGTCGCAGGTAGTAATCTATACCAACTTGACTATGAAAACCACCAACCGCAATTTAAGGACGAACAAAATTATTTTCACCCTGAAGACCAAGAACAATATTATGACGAAGAAAATGTAAATTTTTAAATAGAGCCTCGGACATCGAAAACTTTAATATAGGAACCATTAAATCAAATTTACCATACCTCGTGTTACACACAGGTGATAAACTCTTGCTAGATACAGGTAGTACAAAAACCATAATATCCCCCAGCTTCATTAAAAAGCATTTTGCAAGTTCTATGATTTATAAACCTTTTCAAATTACAACAGCACACGGGACCAGTACTCATAATACAGTAGCTGATATCCCAATCAAGAATATTTTTAAAGAACCCGGAAATCATCTTTGCTACATATTTGACTTCAGCTAAAATTACTCAAGATTAATAGGATCAGATTTATTATCTGATATCAATGCATCATTAGATTTCCGCTGGATGCATGTAAAGACAGAAAAATAGTAAATAGCTATAGTAAAAGTTAAAAACAATTATTTTCATACCATAATACGAAACTCAAGTAATGAAATAAAAACATTTCGCCTATATAATCCATTAATTTTAGACCAATTGAATAAAACAGAAAATTTAAAATTGCATAATGTAGAAATCAACTCCAAAGATAGAAACAAATTATTAGTTGAAAATTTAAGCAAAATTAAAACTTCCCACCTAAATCCCGAGGAAAGATAAAAATTACAAGGCCCTTGTTTTCACTACAGAGATGTATTCCATTGCGATAATATTCCTTTGACAACGACAAATTTATGTCAACTTCGCATTCGAACTAAGAACGACATTCCGATATTTGCGCGTAGATACCGAATTCCACAAACACATAGGAACGAAGTAAAAGATTAAGTCAGTACAATGGTACGCGATTACATAATCGAAGTTTCATACAACGCCCCTATAATGATAGTACCCAAAAAAGCTGATAATTCGGGTAAACCCAAATGGCGGCTAGTCATCGATTATCGCAAAGTAAACGATAATACGATCGAAGACAAACACCCTTTACCTTTTATTGAAACTGTACTCGATAACTTGGGAAAAGCACAATACTTTACAACGTTAGACTTAGCATCTGGATTCCACGAGATAAAAGTAGCGAAAGAAGATCGCGTAAAGACAGCATTTTCCACAGAAGAAGGACATTTACAATTCAAGAAAATGCCTTTTGGATTAAAAAATGCCATAGCTTCTTTGCAGCGTGTTATGAACCAAGCATTGATTGGCCTCACGCCCAAACAATGTATGCTGTATCTAGACGATATAACAGTCTATTCAGTTTCTCTACAAGAGCATATGAATAAACTAAGGGACGTTTTCGGAAGATGTCGTAAAACGAATCTGAAGATACAACTAGATAAGTTGGAGTTCCTAAAGAAAACCATAGCCTATCTGGCCCACATTCTAACTCCCGAAGGTGTAAAGCCTAGCCCCGACAAAATAAACGCCATTACCAATTTCCCATTACCAACGACGAGAACGGAAATCAAAAGTTTTCTCGGAATGTTTGACTACTACAGAAAGTTTATTAAAGACTTTGCAAAAATTACTAAATTTTTAACAATGTGTTTAAAGAAAGGCAATAAAATAATCCATTCCGAATACTTATTCAAAATTTTGAAAACCTGAAAAAATTTTAACAGCCGATCCGGTACTTATATACCCCGACTTTACAAAAACTTATAAACTTACAACTGACGCATCAAAAGTTGCAATCGGTGCAGTTCTTTCACAAGGAGGAAAACCAGTAAGTTATGCATCTAGGACATTAAACCAAGCTAAGATAAATTACCCCACCATAGAGCGTGAACTCTTGGCTATAGTGTGGGCTTGTAAACACTATAGACCCTATCTTTTGGAGTCCATTACAAAATTTTTACAGACCACCGACCTTTGGTTTGGCTAAGAAATATGAAGGAACCAAACTCGAAATTAACAAGGTGGAGCATCAAACTTGAAGAATACGATTTTACTATCGAATATTTACCTGGCAAAATGAATAGAGTAGCCGATGCCCTGTCCCGAGTAATTATTAATCCCGTATCTATAGATGGCTGAGATATCCCAGAACCGGATCTTGACAATCAAAGTATAATATGTAATCAACCCTATCCCCCTGAGTTAAATGACTTTACCCTTGCAACAGTGGGTCCCACTACTGTAAATACGCCAATTGAAAAGAAAATAGAAACGAATCAACCTGCAATCAAAATTTTGTCAGATGTCACTATAAGACCAAAGTCGCTACCATCCCTGGTAGTCTCTTCCGATAAATTGAACGAATCAGACAAGAATTAGCCACGGTTCACACACACGACTCGTCAACCCCCGCAATTAGCATTGTTAATACCCCCTTGCAAAAACACAAATGTCAAATCGAGTTTATTGAATCAGTTATTCCTACAAAGACACAAGTTAAAAATTATGAGGGATACATTCATTACACAGTATTTATCCAGCTCAACAGTATGACAGAAAATTTTACATCTTTATTATTAAAATATATATACACTGTGTCTATAAAGTAACCCCCCCCCCAACTAATTTTTGAACGACTTGATATTTTACCACAAAATTTGGTGTGCTTTAATGGGAAATTAAATATTATTTTTTAGCCCATGATTAAATTTTCTATCATTTAAAATGGCGGCTGGGCGCCATTTTGAATTTTTATTTTAAATGGAAAGGGGGGTCGAGTGACACCTCATTTGAAAGGTCTTTTAATTCTGCGTCTGATCCTAGAGTTTCAAACAAAAATATTCAGCCAGCACAAAATTACAAATGTTTGAAGATAAAGAAGTCTATTTAAAAAAACTAAGAATTACAGCAAAAAGAAATTAAATTAAGTGTTCAAAATGTTCACCATTCACTTCTTGGCACATAAAAAGTCGGTTATGAAATTCCTGCCTTACATTTTCATAAATTTCTGGAGTGATATTTCTGCAAACTTCTGTAATGCGTTGCTCCAGTTCTTCAATTGTTTCTGGATTTTTTTTATCAAGTAGGTAGTCCACTTTTTCATTTGTTTTCTTGCTGTTTGTTGTCATTTATAAGCTAATCTTAACTACAACTGTCAAGTGTAAATTCGGTTGGCATTTTCACTTAAAAATATCTACGTTATTGTAAATTTAGTTCATTACTTCGTCTAAAAATGCGTTTTTAAGGTTTTAGCTTCAAATTTGCATTGTACTGTTTTACATTTTCTTTGACACGTTCATACGCGCTATAATTATGCGTACCGTGGAAGAAAGAGTTTTTGCCGTGAAAGTGTTTTACCAATCCCAAAATAATGCCCATGAAGCTGTGCGATTATTTAATGATAGATATCCAGATAAACCAATCGACCGAAAATATCTTCGAGAACTCATGCGAAAATTTGAAGTGACTGGAAATGTGGGAAACGTCAAAAGAACAGGAAGACCGGCAGTCTCAGAAGAAAAACAAATTGATATCTTGGTCGATCTTCAAGCCAACCCTCAACAATCCACAGCGGAACTTGCTGATCAACACGATATTCCACGTTCCACAGTCCATAAAATTTTAAAAATAAATAAATTACACCCCTATAAATTAAAAATGGTGCATGAACTCTCTGAGGACGACCCAGATCGCAGATTACAGTTCTGTGACTTAATGACTGAAAGACTTCAGCAAAATCAAATTAGGGTGAGCAACATTTGCTTTAGTGACGAGAGCACATTTTTCTTAAATGGACATGTCCATCGACACAATCACCGCTATTGGAGTACTGAAAATCCTCACGAATTTAGAGAAACTCATACACAGCGTATTCAAAAAGTTAACGTTTGGGCTGGTATATTGGGGAACCGTGTTATTGGACCAATATTTTTACGAGAAAATTTAAGAGGAGAGCGCTATTTAAGGATGCTGCAGGACGAAATTTTCCCAGAAATATCTCAGGTGGCTGGAAATAATATTGAAAACGTTATGTTCCAACAAGACGGTGCGCCGCCTCATTATTATAGGCCTGTTTCTGACTTCCTCAACGGACATTTTCCTGGAAGATGGATTGGTAGGCGGGGGCCTGTGGAATGGCCGGCTTGCTCCCCAGATTTAACCCCCTTAGATTTTTTTCTATGGGGATATTTGAAATCAAAAGTGTACAGAACCCGTCTAGAAACAATTGAAGAACTGGAGCAACGCATTACAGAAGTTTGTAGAAATATCACTCCAGAAACTTATGAAAATGTAAGGCAGGAATTTCATAACCGACTTTTTATGTGCCAAGAAGTGAATGGTGAACATTTTGAACACTTAAGTTAATTTCTTGTTGCTGTAATTCTTAGTTTTTTTAAATAGACTTCTTTATCTTCAAACATTTGTAATTTTGTGCTGGCTGAATATTTTTCTTTGAAACTCTAGGATCAGACGCAGAATTAAAAGACCTTTCAAATGAGGTGTCACTCGACCCCCCTTTCTATTTAAAATAAAAATTCAAAATGGCGCCCAGCCGCCATTTTAAATGATAGAAAATTTAATCATGGGCTAAAATATAATATTTAATTTCCCATTAAAGCACACCAAATTTTGTGGTAAAATATCAAGTCGTTCAAAAATTAGTTGGGGGGGGGGTTACTTTATAGACACAGTGTATATATTTTGGGATTAGTTATGTACATACAATATTACAATGTATTCATTATACAATATACATAATTATACAGCAAGTCGCTGTCTTCCCACTCCCCGTCGCCATGCCTCTCGGTCATATACCATATCTTCTTCCAGGTTTCTTTCTCTCATCGCTGTTCTTACATCTTCATTCCAAGATTTCCTGGGTCGCCCTTTTTTTCTTTTTCCTGGTGGTACCCAGCAAAATACACGCTTGGGCCATCGACAATCCTCCATCCTTAAAAGGTGTCCGAACCATTTCAAACTTCTCTTTTCTATTCTTTCAACTATAGTTTCGGGAGCTGACATGCGGTTTCTTATTTCTTCATTAGTTATTCTCTCTCTTCTAGAAACTCTTGCACTTCTTCGTAGATAATCCATTTCTACCGCTGTCACTTTTCTCTTTTCTTCTTGTCTCATCGTCCATATTTCACTTCCATAGCACAAAACAGTTTCGACCATAACTTTTCCTATTCTTTTCTTATTTTTCTTAGTAATTCCTTTTTCCCACCATACCGAATTTAAAGCACCAATGATTTTTCTAGCATTCTGTATTCTTTGCTGTATTTCTCTTGCACCTAATCCGTTGTTATTTATTATTGCTCCCAGATATTTAAATTCATTTACCTGTTTTATATGAGTTTCATCGTTCAGGAGCACATCAAATTTCGCTTCGGAGTTTACCACAAGGTATTCCGTTTTCTTCAGGCTAATTTGTAAACCCCACTTTGTGTATTCATTATACAGTCTCTTAAGCATAAATTCTAAGTCATATGCGTCCTGCGCGAATATTACCTGGTCGTCAGCAAAATTTAATGTAAATAAAATATGTTCATTAATAGGTATACCCATTCCCCCGCAATTTCGTTTCCAGTTTCTCAATGCTATTTCCACATAAATATTAAATAATAGTGGTGATATGCTACAACCTTGTCTAAGTCCTTTAGTAGTGTGAATTGCCTCTGATAGTTGACCTCCTTGTTTGATGTATGCGATGTTATTTCTATACAGCTCTTGTATGATTTTTATTAACTGTGGATGGGTTTCTATTAACTGTAGGGCACTCCATAATTTACTTCTGGGGACATTATCATACGCTTTTTGTAGGTCAATAAATGCCATGTGCACTTCATCTCCTCTCCCTATCTTTTTTTCCAAAAGTTGTTGTATGGTACTTAGGTTATCCACACATGAGCGACCAGGCGTAAAACCACTTTGGTCTTCCCCTATCCTATGTCCTACATCTTGTCGTAGTCGTTTCTGTAAGATTTTTGCATATAATCTATTTAAGGTACTATTAACACTTAGCCCTCTATAATTATCAGGGTTTTTTCTATCGCCTTTTTTATATAATGATGTAATATATGATATTTTCCATTCTAAAGGAGTTTTCTGTTGTTCCAGGCATTTATTCATTAAATTTTGTAGTCTTTCTTCTAAATCCAGTCCACCACCTTTAATCAGCTCGATTGATATATTTCCAGGTCCTGGGGATCTTCCACTTTTCATTTCTTTAATATTCTTTCTTAATTCCTCTAAAGTGATTATTTGTAGTTCCCTATTCGCAATATCATTACCATTTCCACTAGTATAGTCTATAAACTCTTCCCGTGTTTCAATTAACAACGATTCGTAGTGTTCTCTCCATTTTGTGAGATTTATTAAGGGGGTTGATTTATCTTTGATATTCGTTTTCATGCTTTTAACAGTACGCCATACTTCTGTTGATTGTGCACCACCAATAAGATTGTCTATCTGATTGCATCGTTGTTCCCATTGTAGATTCTTTTCTGCATTTATCTTATTTATTAATTCCCTATTTTTCCCTTTATAGTCCTGGTATGTTTCAATAGACTTAATAGTTAAATAGATTTTGTACAGGCGTTTCTTTTCTTCTATTAATTGTTTTATTTCTTCTGTTAGCCAAACAGGTAGTTTGTTGTCATTTCCTTTTTCATATTCACCCAAAGCTTCATTAGCTATTTTATGTATAGCGGCTTTGATTCTACTATATTGTTCTTCAATATCGTCAGTTTCCTCTATACTTCTAAGTTCTGCCGTTAATCTTCTTTCATATAGTGCTTTTATGCTTTCTTGTTGTAGTAGGTATAGCTTATATCGCTTTGTTTCAATTGCTATTTTTTCCTTTCTTTCTTCTACTTTTTTTATTGTCTTATTTGATTGTCTGGTTGTATATGGGACAACTAATGTTGCTACTAGCAAATGGTGGTCAGTTCCGCAGTTGGCTCCTCTCTTTACTCTGCAGTCATATATCTTAAAATTTGTTTTCTGTCGTACTATAACATAGTCAATAATTGATTTCTGCTGTAAAGATGGTTTCTCCCAGGTATATCGGTGGATGTTCTTATGTTTAAAAAACGTATTTGTTATTTTTAGTTGATATTGGTTGCATAGTTCTAATAGTCTTTCCCCATTATCGTTTTCTATTTCTTCTGCAAATTGGCCTACAACTTCATCATTTATTTGACCTTTAATCCTTGCATTTAAATCTCCCGTTAGGATTATTTCATGATGTGGTTTAGCATCATTTAAAACAAGCGATAATTCTTCATAGAATTGGTCTTTTTGTTGTACTCCTGCATTGTTTGTAGGTGCATATACTCCTATTATGAAAGTCTCGTGTCCGTATATCTTTATATTAAGTGTGATAATTCTCTCTGATATAAATCTGTAATCCTTAATATATTTCTTTAGTGATGATTTGATAAGTATGGATACTCCTTCTTGTGCTTTTTGTGATTTCTCCCGTCCTGACCACAAATGATGGTATCCTAAGAGGTTCTCAGTTCCCTGACCCTTTTTCTTCGTCTCTGTTAGTATCACGATGTCTAGATCATATTCCGCTAAAAACACCAACGCCGAGCCTCGGAAATTGGATGGAAACAAATTACGACAACGTTTAGCGAGAAATAGGACAATGAGAGTTGGAACGTGGAACATTCGCACCATGACAAATAGAACGCTAGAAATACTAACTGAGACTTTATCTACTTTGTTATTTTAATAATTTTCCTATTTTGAATATTGGAATATTCTTTAATATTTCTATTAAGGCACCGCATTCTGAAATACATTTTGCATCTAAAGAATATTTTTTTCACATCTTCACTCAAATCAATATCACGAGAGCGACATAAATGTTCTTGAATATATTTATTGGATACTTTCAGGACTTTGCCGTTTAGTTCTTCAAAAATGGAATTTAACTGTTTACACTTTAACAAAAAATCTTCATTGGGTTTCATAAGTCCACCGTCTGATAGGTGGTTCACCCATGTAGATGAGCTGTCGTTAGAATCTGGAATATATCCAAGATTCTCAGTTTTTCTAAACTTAAAAGCAATGAAGCCCGCCAAATTTTCCAATCCATCCCATTTCATTTCTGTGAAATCGTCAGCTACGGTTTCAGTTTCTTCTGCTAAATTTCCTGTGTTTAAATTTGCGAACAATTTCACCGTCATAATTGTGCAATTATCTTCTTCTACGGTATTATTACTGCAGCCATCATAAATATTAGGAGAATCGATAGCTTGACTTGTTAAACTTGGGGTTGTTGTTTCTTCTACATTTGCAGATCCAGGAATAATTTCATCATTCCGACCTACTATGTAATTTCGTATACGGTATTTAAATTGTAAAGGCGTAGGGTGGTCGTATAAACCCCCAATAGCCCTGATGATGGAAAAAAAGCCTTCCAATGGATCTTGATTAAGATGATACGTTAGTAAATATTTGATTCCAAAATCAGATTTTAGGTCCTGAAATAGTGATTTGAGGGAGTAAATACTAATTAAAATACCTTTTTGGAAAGGCAATTTTGTTTTTGTTTTGTTTGTTGTTAAACTGCTGATCATGCTCTCCATTTCATCAAGAATTTTATTTTGCTCTTCAAGTGACAATCCATATGCTTTACTTCTAGCTCGCGAATCCATGTGAGGTGTTTTTGAATTAAATATATCAAACCAATCGTTCGTGATTTTGAACAAATTGGAACACTCTAGCCAATTATTTTGTCCATTTTCATATAAACCAAAGGTACGAACACAGAGAAAGCAGGTTACTCAGCGCCTACTTTCAGCGCCGAAAACCGGCGCTTATTTGTCATCTCAAGCGTACACAATAAACGCGGGTTATTTGCCAGTTTAAAAGGAACTTTTATTCGACCAAGATGTCTAATTCATCTTCAGAGGAAGATTTTGTGTTAGTGAAAAATATATTTCTAAAGATGCAACGAACGAAGCAAGGGATACATCCAGTAAATCGAGACTGAAAAGTTTATGGTGAATATCACCATTTATTCCTTTCGTTAAAACAACACAAACAACGCTTTTTTCAGTATATCAGAATGACCCTTGAGACATTCACCTACATCTTGGAAAAAATTAAAATGTGTCTAACAAAAACGTGGTGTAATTGGCACAAGCAGCCAATCATTCCAGAAGAAAGACTGAATGTATCTTGTCTAAATCTGTATCGTTATTGGAAACCTCAATATCTGTTTCATTAGCCTGGCTCCATAATCACAGATAGTTCCTCATTTGCAAGAGCACGTTTGATGCCGACAACAAGCGACCAAGAAGTAAAAATTCATTCCGGTAAATACTCGGTGCCGATCGGCGTTTGCAACAAGTTCCGACCTGCTTTGTCTATGTGCGGGAACATTTAAAAGCACCCTTAATTATTGGCGCTTATAGGCGCCGATTGCCAGTAAGCAGGCAACCTGCTTTCTTTGTGTGCGTAC
>JABXWE010102395.1:0-68597 GCA_014611495.1 Limonius californicus
AAGGTACGAACACAGAGAAAGCAGGTTACTCAGCGCCTACTTTCAGCGCCGAAAACCGGCGCTTATTTGTCATCTCAAGCGTACACAATAAACGCGGGTTATTTGCCAGTTTAAAAGGAACTTTTATTCGACCAAGATGTCTAATTCATCTTCAGAGGAAGATTTTGTGTAGTGGAAAATATATTTCTAAAGATGCAACGAACGAAGCAAGGGATACATCCAGTAAATCGAGACTGAAAAGTTTATGGTGAATATCACCATTTATTCCTTTCGTTAAAACAACACAAACAACGCTTTTTTCAGTATATGAGAATGACCCGTGAGACATTCACCTACATCTTGGAAAAAATTAAAATGTGTCTAACAAAAACGTGGTGTAATTGGCACAAGCAGCCAATCATTCCAGAAGAAAGACTGAATGTATCTATGTCTAAATCTGTATCGTTATTGGAAACCTCAATATCTGTTTCATTAGCCTGGCTCCATAATCACAGATAGTTCCTCATTTGCAAGAGCACGTTTGATGCCGACAACAAGCGACCAAGAAGTAAAAATTCATTCCGGTAAATACTCAGTGCCGATCGGCGTTTGCAACAAGTTCCAACCTGCTTTGTCTATGTGCGGGAACATTTAAAAGCACCCTTAATTATTGGCGCTTATAGGCGCCGACTGCCAGTAAGCAGGCAACCTGCTTTCTTTGTGTGCGTACCCTAAAGTCTATGAAAACAATGAATTTTTAAAAAGAATCCGGAATCGCTACTGGAAGTTAGACATATTTCTTCAGGCACTCTTGAGCTTCAAAATTAAATGTGATTTGATGTTTTCAATTTCATGGTTAAAGCCTATTAACTAAAAAATTTGTTAGTCCAAATGGCATAAGCTTACTTATACATGGTGTTTCAGAAAGAATGGGTCAACGTTTGGTCATATACTATTTAGGTTAAAATAAACCCATTAACCCTAATATGCCTAGGTTATAAGTCCTTCCTGAAGAAGTTATAGTGCCATAAAGTTCATTTTTTTTCTTTTTATGATAATTTCCACAAATGCAAAGATATTTGGTACACATGCTTACCATTATGTACTACAATAACATATACATTTTCATAAACCAGACTTGACCGTAAGAGGTACTTAACCGACCACTTACATTTTATGTTGGCACTAACTTTGTTATTACTCGAACATTTTAAAATTTTAGGTTATTTTCTGAAAGAATTAAAAATCACAAAAATAAGGTACTCCTAGTTCATACTGCGTAAAGACTACCGGTTACCTTAAAATGCTTGTCAATGTTTTGGGTTGTCATTAAGACGTTTATTAAGGTAGCCATGAGCACAAAAGCAATGGGTAGTACTAGTAATCTATAGTAAAAAACAATTGCTAAGTCAAATAATTACTTTGGTATCATAGAAAACTTATTTTTAATTTCTGTTTTCTCTATTTCAGCATTGGAGAATTCTTTATGTCACCACAGTAATTAATTGACTTAGCATTGTTTTTTACTGTAGATGACAACCACTACTCATTGTGTTTGTGATCATAGCTACGTGATAATTCTACGTCGTAACGACAACCCAAAACTTTAACAAGCATTTTAAGGCAAATGGTTCCTCAAATTTCAGTCACTCGGTGTAGAATGGGCAGCTGCATTGTCAGGCAACAAAAACCAACTACCCTGTTCTCGAAATTGCGGTTTCAATCAAAAAATGAGCTGATCAAATTCTTTATGGAATGCACCCCTGCTCATTGAAAAAGGTAATTGGTATGATTTTGGATTTTTGCAAACGAAACTTTTTGGGTCTTTGTGATGAGTTTCCAATCCACTGCATGCTCTGACGTTTCATCTCAGGATCGTATTTAAACATCCATGACTTATAATTAGCGATAATACAGTTAAGAACATTTGTATTGTTGCGACAAGTATGTATGATGTCTGCACATGATGCAACACTTCTTTGGTTTTGCTCATTCATAAGACTGTGCGGGAGGAACTTTGCACAGATCTTATTCTTTCCCCAATCTTCATCTAAAATTATTCAAATCATCTTGTTATTCATGTTCAATTTATCTACCGATATTCGAAGTGTCAATTGACAATCTTTTGACACAATTTCACAAACTCATGCGACCTAATCTGCATTTGAAAAGATCGAGGGACGCCCAGTTGTAACGTCATCTCAAGATCCTCAAGCCCATCTTTGAAACGTTTAAACAATTCAAACACTACTTCGGCTTAAGGTGTCATTACCATACACCGTTTTCAACATTTCATAAGTTTCTGTTAGGATTTCCCTAATTTAAAAGAAAATTTAATATTCACTCGTTGCTTCATGAAGCCTGAAAAACACGATGCATGCGCTATGGTCCTGCGCAGAAACCAATAGCTGTTTGATCATCGCTTGACCACCCTTGAGAGATAAAACTGTCTATTATATGCTGTTTTACTTTTTGTTTAATTTACGTGACTCCAGTGCTGCAGTCACTTATGTATATCGGTCAGTCTGAGACTTGCAGGTAATTGATATGCACATTGGTGCTACCTATATAGCCAGCGATGCTGCCTTAGTTTTAGAACTATGCGCGCACTATAGTAAAATGACAGTGCCGTTCAAAACATACTCCAATTTAGAACTAGGCCCGTTTATTCAATTTTTATATGTAAATAATAAAAAACAAATAAAGAGACAGGTTGACGAATGGCGTCAAATTATTACACAACTAAGGCCTACACACTTTGAACAAGAGAAAGGTATGGCCGTTGAAAAGTCATTTGTTAGATAAAAGGTTTGGTGATAAACAGAAGACCAGAACGGGTAAGGTGGTACTTAAAAATGTGGAATACCCTTCTTATGATGAGGGTAAAAAAAAGCGTGTATGTTGCTGAGATAAGTGCCCGAGTATCTTAGTAACCGAATATCCTTCATATTGTAATTAAATGTACATTTTCCCACAAAAAAATAAAATCCAGTGGTTTTCATTTCTAAATAAACACTCTGTTAGCCTCTAAAACAAGTTATTTCAGTTTTAAGCATTTTACGCGAATTGCGAACGTCATAGTCCTTGTTCTAGAGGCCAAGTTAATGCTGTTTTTTTTGTTGACGTTGCCATGGGTTTATTACCCTTAACGCTTATTGTGTATCTTTTCTTAATTTATTATTACTGTATGCGTTTTATGACCAGCAGATAATTGTAGGTCAAGAAATTATTGCGCCCACTTTGCTACCGTAACCCCGCCTTACGAATTTAATGATTTTCGTTAAAATTTGTGACATGATACATGATACATTTTTTTGTGTATTGATGAACCTCGTCTTTGAAGCCATCTCAGAATTATTAAACATTTACAACTGAATGCCCCTTTATTAAAAAACTGTTATTCGGCTTGACATAATACTTTTTGTTCTTGGATAGCCCTCCAGCTATTTTGTACAAAATTCTGTTTGTGAGCATGCGCAAACAGATCAAATTATGTTGACATCTATGAGAAAACTGTCAAAATAATCATGTGACTGTGGATAATGTAGAATTCTATCAAGTTTTCATAATATTAGATTGATCCGTTCGTAGCGCTTGTATTTGTTTAGTTTACATGAACATACCCTAAAACAACCAAGCTGCAACAATAAAGAACGCCAGCGAGATAACAGACCCTCTGTGATTATTAATAAGCACTAACAATTGCTCGTACAAACTTCTGTGTCGCGTCATACTAGCCTTAGGTATAGAGAAATTGTAACAACAAAAATGGAACCTTTTTCAAAAAATATTTGGCGAAAAAGAACTTTGTCACATAATAAGAGATGTATAAGACTTACAACCTTTTTTTGTTTATTAACAATGCTTGTCATTGTAGTTATTTAGAAATTTTGGAAAATGTTGTTGCCTCAGTACTCAAACCTCCTTAATACATTTAAAATAAACTTTATTCCTTAATAGCCTTTGCTGAGAACTGTAAAAATATCAAGCTTCCATGATTTTTTTTATTCAACTGCATATTTACAATCTACTATAGAGTAGGGGATGGCTCAGTGGTAGTGCAGACAAGCTTTGGATGTAATAGTCCAAACGCTTCCCGGTTCGAATCTCTCCAGGGTCGGAAATTTTTCTAATTCCTTGGGTGGTCGGTACTGGGTCCAGGTCTCCATTTGCCACTGGGGATAAAATTAATGGTACTCCGCGTATTACGGTCGCATTAGAGGAGTAAGAATACCATAAACAAAAACATTCACACACGACAGGCCGGCCAAGCACAGTTTCGCACCAACATGGTAACCCGCAGAGTCGGGCCCTGTTGTGCATAGCACAAACTAGCTTAGCTTTGCCTCACACCACCTCGACACTGCGCAAACGGTACAAAACGAGGATCATGATAATGATGATGACAATCTACTATTACAGTTTGAACAATAAGCAAATTTTATAATGCTGTACATGACATAAGGGGGATTTAGCCATTGCTATTCTCCCGGATAAATATAAATTGGTTTTGGTTATGTTGTAAAACAAGGTCCTGTTGTCAATTCCGCTTAACTTTTCTTGTAACTGATGGTTGGATTGACAGTTGCTTTACAAAATCATTTCCGTGCCCTGCTAACTTGTGGTTGTATAAGCTTGCAGGTCTCAGGATTTTGCTGGTTAAGAATGGGATTTTCAGATCGGTGAGAAGAGTATCGTTTCTGATATACCATGGCGCGTTTACCAACATTGGTAGGGTCTTGGATTGGCATCTCTGCAGAATTTTGGTATGAGATGCTGTGCAACTGTATAGTTGGACCCATAGGTCCATATGGGCTTCAATATTAGTTTGTATAGAAGTAGCTTGTTTGAGAGGGATAGTTGAGATCGATTTCCAATTAACCAGTACATTTGTTTGACTTTTATGTCTAGCTGTTTCCTCTTGGATTTGATATTAATGCTCCAGGTGAGTTTTTCATCGAGGTGCATCCCGAGGTATTTTATTTTGGTCTTCATCGATTGTGGGATGTTGTTGAATCTAGTTTGCGAGCATACTGATCATCTGTTTGTAAAGGTTACTTGTGTGGATTTTTCACTGTTGATCGTTATTTTCTATTTGTTAGTCCATTGTTGTATTAAATGAAGGTGGTTGCTGCTACTTGTGGTGTTTCGCTGACTGACTGGATGGCCGTATCATTTGCGAATCCGGCGATTAAAGTATTTCTTGTGATTGGTGAGTCGGAGGAGTAGATCAGATATAGCAGTGGTCCCAGTACACTGCCTTGCCGTACTCCGGACGCATGATTTTTGAAATTACAAAAATACTTCTTCCATATGACTAACAATTTTGATATAATTTTATAATCTAATAAAGATCTGAAAGCCCTACAAAATGGATTTTTATTAGTTGACGAAGCTGGTCTCTCCGAGGTCTTCTATGAATTTGTAAAACTATTAAGTTTATTTATCTTGCTTTTAACAGTAAAATTATACAAATTATGCATCATTGCTAGGATGACTGATCAGTACGACTAAAAATCGGGACATGGCGACTAAGACAACAAATTCTTTAAGTTACATTTATTTCCTAACATTAATAAATCATTTAATATTGTTAATTGAAGATTTTTTATTTTCACCTTCGCCAAATCACGTGGGTACTCACACTTGACATTACACGCGCTCGTGAGTAGTAGCGATCGGATCCCATCTTTGATTTTTGTGTTCGAATTTGTCCGTAGTTTTTAACACATTATGTGGAGACAAACAGACAAGGAGTGATAAGAAAAGTTTCCAAAGGACTTTTAAGAAATATCAACATTTTATTGTAAATTACCTATACGATAACTAAAAATTATGAGTATCTGAAAATCGGGACAAACAATAGTCTCGAAAATAGATCTTGAGGACATTGGGACATCAAACCAAAAATAGGGACAAATCCCAAAAAGTCTGATCATCCTAATCATTATTAAATTTGTTTTTAAGTATATTTGAAATATATAATAATAGAAGGATATTGTTTGACCTATTGGTTACTAATAGAATTACAAACTCGCACTATATTTTGTGTAGTTATATGCTTGTAAATTAATTAATCATTTTGTTTTTTTTTTGTCATAGGTCAGTCACTATGCTACAGTAGCCTGTCAGCGACTAGAAAGAATTGGCGTTGGTGGAAAGCGTCAAGCTCGTCGTCCTCAACCCGACGACGTAGACGCCGCAAGGATTCAGATCTTCCAGGCAAGCTTGTTCGGAAACACGTTGCGGGAAGTCATGCAACTGCAAGCTAGTCGTTGGCCGACTCGCCGTTTGCCGTGGCCTCAGGTGGAATTATCTCAGCAAGTGTTGCGTTTACACGGGCTCAGTACTGAGGGTATATTTAGAGTATCGGCTGATGTAGACGAAGTAGCGCGTTTAAAAGCTCAGATGGATAGATGGGAATTTAGTGAACCTAGTGACGCTCATGTTCCTGCAAACCTCTTAAAGTTATGGCTTAGAGAACTTTACGAACCTCTTATTCCAGACTCTCTGTATGCAGAATGTGTTAGTGAACCTATGACTGGTCGACGTGCATGTGATTTAGTGATGCGTTTACCTACTTTGCATCGATTAGTGCTTTGTTATCTCATTCGTTTTCTCCAAACTTTTAATAAACCAGAAGTAGTTCAACACACAAAAATGGATGCTTCAAATCTGGCAATGGTCTTTGCACCCAACTGTTTACGTTGCATGGCAAGCGATCCCCGTACTATATTTGACAACGCAAGAAAAGAAATGACTTTCATGCGTTGTCTTATTCAGGAATTAGATACTGAATGTGTTCGTGACATGATGTGACAATGTGTGTAAATACAATTACCTAATTATGTATTGTAATATTTTACCACTATGATTCTTGTAATATTTTATAATATATACGTTGTTAATTGATCACTTTAGTCTCTAAAAATATTCAAATTTAAAAACTGTGTGGTCAAAAAGCGTAGTTTGAATGCTCCTGTACCTACGCAACTAATGGTGATGGCACTGTAAACAGTTTTTATCAGAATCGAAAATTCTGATTATAAAATACCTGTTTATGATTTCATCTCTGTTACCATCTATAAAAGAGTATGGCTGCCAATAAACCGGATAAGCTTATAGTTGTTAAAATCCTTTTATCACTAGCAAATATCTGCCCAAAGTAGGAAGTAAAGGGAGTAGGCAGTACCCATCCCTAAAGCTAAGAATGTCTTCAATTTATGTTATACATTTTCAGAAATTACATGAAAAATAAAATGATGTAAGAATTGAAACGTTTACTGCTTTCACCTGTTAAGTTAATTTACACAAGCTCAGAAACGTTTACTTTAATTTTAGATATATTTTCAATACCACAGACTGGAAAATTATCCTTTTCTCTGTATATGATTTACTAGAGAATTTATAATTGGAAAAATTAGTATATAGTTTTCACAAACTTTATTTTGGTGAAGTGAAATCGGAAAGTATTTCTCTAAACAGTATAGAGTTCATTTTTAGATTATTAAAAATTTTATTAATAATACATCTATTTCTATCAAAGTAACAAAATAAAATACAATTAATTAACTACACTGCTTCATACAGTAATTCGAACATCTGCACTGTTTGACTCGCATAAGCTTCGAATATGCTTTAATGACACTTTACCCAAAATATTTACATACTGACATGATGAAGGCGCTATACTGCTTGTAACAGTTGGCCATTCTGACTCTTACTGTCCTCCTTAGGTACATAGAAATAAATTTAAATTATATTACCACTTTCGTAGAACTCTAGTACACCCCTGCTATACCCCTCTTTCAACTATTCTTAGTCTCATTGCTCACACTTGTTATAGTATGGTGTACTCTGAACTATTACTCTCACTAATTATGTATGGCATACTCTGTTATACCTACATCAACTCTTACGCTCGCTACTAAGGGTATGGTATATTCTGTTATACCCTTCTATCATGTCTCACTAAGGTATGCTATACCCTACTATACCTCTCTGTCAATTCTTGCTCTCACTAATTAATGGATGGTATGGGAGGCCCTTGCCCAACAATGGGATGTTGCGGACTAATAATAATAATACTCTGTCAACTCTTACTCGCACTACTTGAGGTATGATATACTCTGTTATTCCCTTCTATCACCTCTTACTCTCACTAATTATGGTATGGTAGACTCTGTTATACCTTTCTTACTGTTCATTATTATTTAACGGTACCTCGCTAAACTGGCCAATACTTCCTCATCTCGACTCAGTAATGGTACCTCACTAAATTGGCAAATACCTCTTCAACTCAACTGTAATAAATCAGTTAGGTCAATCCTATCAACTTCCACCTTTTTTATCTTCTTCACTATTAGTTTCAATAACTACACCACTTCGATATGGACGTAATGCATCTACAGCAACTATTGCTGACAAACTTTATGCCTTTTACACTTATGATTTTATATCTGTCATTACCAAATGCTTTGCTTATCCTATAAAGCCCATTCAATTTAGTATGGTTGAACCCGGTAATGTTATATGTATTAGAGCTTCGTCATAATACTAATTCTCCCTCTTCTTTTACTAGGTATGTATTCGCTTCTTATCAAATTTCTTTTACTCGATACACTTAAATTTTCGTGAGTTTCTCACATCGTAAGTTCAATAGTATCAGATTGCATGTCACTTGCTATATTATTTAATAAATTGTCTGTAAGAGCAAACATTAAGTTGATATGGAGAATACTTGAATTGAATTAACGGCGTTATTAATGCCCCAAACTATTGTACTTGTACGAAATGTACGATTAGCCTGTTCTACTTGTCCGTTAACTCTCGATGCAGAAACTGCAGTTTACACATGCTGAATGTTTTTTATTTGTAAATGCTTTAAAGTGTCGGCTTATAGAGAGAGGCTAAACCTCTATCTGACACGATCTCTTTGGGATATACAAACATTCTAATAATATCTTTCAACGTTTTAATTGTTTCCGGTGAATCACTTTTTGCTCTTCGAAAATGGGCTAAAGTATGTGATCAATATGGATCATAGTTTCATTAGATTTGGGAATTGGATGAAGTTTGCCCTCCAACTTACCAAGAGTACCCTTTTTATATAAGCAGTTGTTATGTTCGTTTCAGTTTTGCCGCTTAGCTTTTGAAAGTTCCCATCTGTGCCCTTTGACGTACTTGTGTAAGTCTGGATTTGCCGACAAAAGGCAGTTCTTGGAACTCTGCGCTTGCAGATTCGCCGGAAGGCACACGTGCAAGAAGATTGTTCTAGAACAATTTCGTTGGGTGGGAGTTTTTGCGGAAGGGGGACGCTAGCCTCTGGGAGTGAACGGACGTCTGGTTGTTGGCTGCTCTCGTCTGCTAAATGGATTTATCGTTTCATTTTCTGCCTTAGGCAAAATAATCTTCAACTTCTGTCGGATTAAATATATTAACATAGTGTCAGCTTTTTGTAAAGACAATTCGGTAAATTTGTTCTCTCGACTTGTGTCGGAATAGAAGCTTTCAACCCCGTGACAATCTCCTGTGAGCCGTTGCAAGTGATCATACTCTGCAGCGGCGGAGATTGTGGCATTTGAAGTTCCCGTCCTTCTTTTCTTCGTTAAAGAAAGTCCTGGCCATAGCGTTGTGTCTCCCTCGAGATCCAGTCTTCAGGGGCGCGTGCCTGCGAATGTTTCCTACTTCCCGAAGAACCTAGCAACACCCCAATTGTGCCTCTCTCTACTCCGTACCGAAGAGAAAACTAAGGTAAAACTTGCCAATGTACTGTATAGTGTTTGTTTTTCCCTATTTATCAGTATTCCCTTAAAAACTAAGAAACAGAACAGTTTCATTCCCTTGTAATATTGAAAGTGAGGCAACTTTCAGTTGCCCAGTGTTTTATTATTCATTTAGGTTAAAGTTAATTAATTTCTGTAAACTCGAACGTATTAAGTGCATTATCAATTTTAAACAGTAGAATTATATTTGTCTTAAAATTCACCATATCTTTTATTTCTGTGTAATTTCACTGTATTGTGTGCATGAACTTTCTAAGCTTTATATACAGGAGGAGGCACAATAAAGGTGAGTCAATTCCCGTAAGCTGCTGGCTTCTCCGCCTTCCACGAGAACCTGCAATCAGCTGTGATTTGGAAGGTAGTGCCCACTAATTTTGACGTACTCTGTACACAACTAAGTACGATTTCCCTCCCGTAAGCGTTTCTCGTGAACTACCCCTACTCCTCTGAGTTAAGCCGAAGGCCTTTTCCACCTTTCCTATTGCGGGTCGACGAAAAAGCTCGTTTGGCCCGTAACACAGTCCAAGCACGCCGTAACGCACTTTCTAATGAATCTAGTTATACGAGGGAACAAATAGCCACCCGTGATAAGTGTTTCGCACGGATCGAACCCAAAATGTCATCATGATACTTACAGAGTATGTTAAATTTTACAAAATTTTGGGACGACAAATCGGATCACCTTGTACCTACCGTTTTGCGATAAAGTTGGCCATGTTTGAGTGTGTAATCGCTTTTGAATTGATTTTCCCGTTTCCCACTATCTAGCTGTTATACTATGTGCTGGAATTAATTATCTTGTAGTTAGATGGTTAAACACCAATCTTTTTCCCATATACGGGAAATCAGTTGTTAGTGTAGTTCTATTGAGCTCGTCTACATGTCTCATTCTTCATCCCCCGTACCTCTTCTGCCCAATATTTTTTCTTATCATCGGATGCTAGCGATCAACATGGCAGTACTCATACGAGTACCCGGACGATATTCAATTTCAACATCACATTCTTTTATTTTCATCCACCATGTAGCTACTTGGGGCAAGGGCGTATCCAGCTCAAAACGGAAGAGCAGGGGCAGCTTTCTGAATCCAACGCCTTTCATGGGGGACGGGGGTCCATAATACAGAATTGCAGAAGGAAATCACTATTTATTAATAAAATCAATTTTTGAACAGTAGTTTTAATTCGGCGAAGGGAGCTGAATGAACGCTCTATAGTGCTTGTGTACGGCTGTGAAAGCAAAATCAGTAGCGCCTTTCTAATAGTTGAAAAAAACAATTCCCTCTTTTTTGAAACCTCGATTATATCTGGCGCTTCTTTTACCCCATTCCACATTTTGAACCACAATTCTCTTTCTCCTTCGATGCCTTCCAAATTGTAAAAAGTTGCACAAGATGAAGTACTTTCGTTCCATTCCTCCAATGAAATATCTCTCATGTTACTCGGATAGAAATGTGTCAATGAAAATGCAGGCGATTTGTCTGCAGAAAATCTTGCTTCTAAAGATGATATGATGGAATTCAAGTAAGGAATTATTAGAGACCTTCTCCAAAATTTGGATAGATTTCCCGCTGAAGGGTAGCTTCTATGCATTTGTCGGCCAGTAACGCGAGTGGCGGCTTTATAATGTCGCCCACTTCTTTCAAAACGTCAGCCGTGACGTTCTCCGCATCTTCTCGATGCTTTCTTAGCATGACGAGTGTTACATGATTGTAGATTTAAGAATTTTCAATAATCTTCAATAGATGTCGGCTGGTTGCTGGACATATACCTATTTAATAGGTATATGTTGCTGGAGCTCGAAGTTTAGCGTGTGAGAAGTCATAAGAACTACAACCTGTACGTGTATTATACACGACGAGAAGTCATAAGAACTACAACCTGTATGTGTATAATACACGTACAGGTTGTAGTCCTTATGACTTTTAACAGATTGCGCGAGGGTCTCTATTTCGTAATTAGTTTCTTTCAAAATGTTGGCATACCAACAAGCAACCTATTAATCAATTATTCAGAAATATGTTGTTTATATTTTTTGTTTTACTTTAAATGTTTTCCACCTTGAAAGGAGGCGGCTTAAATTTAATTGTTATGACTCTTTCCTCCCTCGGTTTTGAATCGAGTGTAGTTCTATTAAACATAAGAGTTTCGTGAGGCATGCACCTACTGATTGCGTACCACTACTCTAATGCACCCTCAACTGCACACATTCACTTTTGACACGGTGTGACGTTCTGATAGATGCCACACTTGTTATTTGCCTTTAAAAAGCAACTTGTTATTTCCATTTTGTTTTGTTCCACGTTAATTAAAAACACAGCAGTTGCTGTACATAAATTCTTGGAGAGTTTGATCAATTCTAATTATTCTTTACTACTTTTTACCTATAAAGCAATTTTTCTCCTGTAACCAAAGCTTAAATATAATAACTAATTTTTATTATTGATACTAAGTAATAAACGTTTGCTATTACGTTATTTAATAGGCGGTAAAATAGTCTGTGACCTGTTTTTATTTTATCGTTTACCTTGCCGTAATATCCTTCTTTTCCTATTGTAGTCCCTAGATATTTATATTCTTCGCACCCTTTTATTTTTCCATTTTTTAGTACTATGTCTTCGATTTTACTTCCGATGGTCAAATATTTAACTTTTCTACGGTAATAGTCAATCCCCACTTTGTATATTCTTGAAACAGTCTTTCTGTCATATACCTAATGTCATCATAATCTTGGGCCATTATCACCTGATCGTCCGCAAATTGTAATAACTGTATTATTTCATCCCCTATCGGTATTCCCATTACTTTACATATTCTCTTCCATTTTTCTAAGGTAACATCGGTATATATTTTAAATACCGTCGGTGAAATACAACACGCTTGTCTTAATCCTTTAGATACTATAAAACCTTCAGACAATTCCGCTCCCGTCTTTACTTTGGATATTTGTCCATCATAGAGGCTTATAATATTTAAAATTAAATTATCCTGCATATATTTGCCGGGTGACTGCAGTAACGTGATTATATTGGCACGGTGTACCACACTCCTTCAGATTCAAAAAGCCTGCGTGCATGCAATCACGTGCTAGTCTGATTTCGTTACCTTCTTGATGGTTCTACTGCGAGTTTTTTTTTTTGTAATTTCTACAAAGATCTAAATTTTTATTTTTAACATCAATACAAGAGACGTTTAGCATTATTAAAAGTATTTTTTTTGGTATGGAATAATTGAACTAACTATCCTTATGTATGGTATTTTCGTTACGCCACTGGTGTAGTTGTTACTCATAACCTTAAAAATGTTCCTGTGGCAAATATTCAAAAAGAGTTGGTGTTTAAGTAGTTTTAAATTGTTAATATAAAATAACAACTATGGCGCAGCGCAAGGGAAGAAGTAGTACACATAAATTTGTTATTTTAAATATTAAAGAAGGTACCATTTTAATACTTTTAGTATTTTCAATGCTATTTACATTAAACATTGAATGGTACCTCACTTACTCATAAATATTTTATTTATTTTAGGTCAACATTTTGGTTATTTAAAAAAGAAACTTGTTAGAATTGTGGTACTTTTTGAAAACCAATTACTGACATCAAACCAGGTGTATATAACTCCGGCACCATTTTTTGATTGCCACTTTTCATGGCTAGTTGAAAATACTTTGTTAAATAGGTAGTATGAAATAAATATCATGTTTGATTAGTTAAGTATAATCCGAAAATTATAATTTTTTTAGATTGCAAAGCACTCGTGCAGATATTCTAATTGAATTTAAAATATCGGAAGAAGGAAAAACAAAAGAGCGCAGTTTGGGATGTGTAACTATCGGACTGCGGCAGGCTGAATATATAACAACATATTGTTATTCTGTATGTAAATTTGCTACCATCCTGTGATAATTTGTTGCAATTTTAATACGTTTTAGCCACGTTACCGGTCTCTAGAATTAAAAGGTCCAAAATTGCCATTTGGAGTTAGAAACCCACAGATTTTTATATCTCTATTTATACAAAAATTTAAACCTCTAAATACTGCCGGCGTAAGAAATATCTGACAATAACACTAAGTCATTACATTTAATTTAAACTTGCGTTGTAGGAATGGCATTTTGCTGAATTAGATGCTCAACATAAAGTTTCTGAAACTAGTGCAAGTATCTGTGATTCTCCCCCAAAACAAGAAGACTGTAGTACTAAAAGCCAAATTAATATTAAGAAAGATTGTGACAAAAATATACACAAGGAAAGAGAGAAGTCACTTGTGCAAGAAAGAGGATCAGTTGATAAAGTTATATGTACAGCAGCATCCTCTGATGATACTATTGCAACAAGTCGGGTATTTTCTGATGAATATTCTCAAGCTTCAGAAATACTTCATGAATCTGTTGCCAAAGCCGCCTATAGTAAACAGACAGCAGTATCAGGTAGTATCATATCAACACATCAAATGACTACTAGTAGAAATTTAGAAGTAAATACAGGATCACCACAGAAACCAATACCAAAAGAACCATCTACTTCTAGCTCTATTGCAGAAGAATTGTCAATTACACCACAAAAATCAAAAAAACTATCTACTTCTAGCTCTATTCCAGAAGAATTGACAATTACTGGAACAAATACTAAATCTTTAGATCCACCACAAAAACCAAAAGAACTATCTACTTGTAGCTCTATTCCATACGCTTCGTCGTATGCTGGAACATGTGGAGCATCTTCAACTCAATCACAAAAATCAATATTAAAAGACTCTAGCCATACAATTTCAACACATTCAGGGAGTTCTGATAAATATTCAGGATTACCACTTGAATTTGTTCCAATAGATGTTTGTAGTAAAGGAACACCAACATCTATTAATGTTGCCGTAATTTCCAGTAGAGATTCACAAGCTGCAAAAATACCATATCAATCTACTTCAAGAGGTGCTTTTAGTAAACAGACTTCAACACATAAGGGGACTTCTCAGAGAGATTCACATCAATCTACTTCGAAAGCTGCTCACAATAGACGGACAGTAGCATCTTCCAGTGAAACAAATCGCATGATTTCTAATAAACAGTTGCAGGATTCAAATGTACTCCATGAATCCACTTCGAAAGGTACTTGTGGCAAAGACACAGGAACATCTTCCGATGATACTGCTCCACTACATGAAATGATTTCTGACATGTTTCTTGAAGAAGCTTCACAAATACAACACGAATTTAGTTTGAAACCAGCTTTTAGTAAACATTCATCAACACATCGGATGAGTTCTGATGAAAATTCGCAAGCTGCAATGGTACCACTTAAGTCTACTTCAAAAGGTGCTGCGAGTGCACATGCCCCATTACATCATATGAGCTTTGAAAAAAAGTCGGAAGAGTCAGCAACACTATTGGAGTCTACGTCAAAAAGTACTTTAAGTAAATGTGTACCATCATATCAGACAGTTTCTGATAAAGATACACAAGTTTCAAGGGTATCACATGAATCTATTTCAAAAGCTGGAGTAGCAAGGGAATCTGCTTCAAAGGGCGCTTATAGTAAACGGACAGGAACATCTTCCGATGATACTGCTCCACTACATGAAATGATTTCTGACATGTTTCTTGAAGAAGCTTCACAAATACAACACGAATTTAGTTTGAAACCAGCTTTTAGTAAACATTCATCAACACATCGGATGAGTTCTGATGAAAATTCGCAAGCTGCAATGGTACCACTTAAGTCTACTTCAAAAGGTGCTGCGAGTGCACATGCCCCATTACATCATATGAGCTTTGAAAAAAAGTCGGAAGAGTCAGCAACACTATTGGAGTCTACGTCAAAAAGTACTTTAAGTAAATGTGTACCATCATATCAGACAGTTTCTGATAAAGATACACAAGTTTCAAGGGTATCACATGAATCTATTTCAAAAGCTGGAGTAGCAAGGGAATCTGCTTCAAAGGGCGCTTATAGTAAACGGACAGGAACATCTTCCGATGATACTGCTCCACTACATGAAATGATTTCTGACATGTTTCTTGAAGAAGCTTCACAAATACAACACGAATTTAGTTTGAAACCAGCTTTTAGTAAACATTCATCAACACATCGGATGAGTTCTGATGAAAATTCGCAAGCTGCAATGGTACCACTTAAGTCTACTTCAAAAGGTGCTGCGAGTGCACATGTCCCATTACATCATATGAGCTTTGAAAAAAAGTCGGAAGAGTCAGCAACACTATTGGAGTCTACTTCAAAAAGTACTTTAAGTAAATGTGTACCATCATATCAGACAGTTTCTGATAAAGATATACAAGTTTCAAGGGTATCACATGAATCTATTTCAAAAGCTGGTGTAGCAAGGGAATCTGCTTCAAAGGGCGCTTATAGTAAACGGACAGGAATATCTTCTGATGACACTATTTCCAGCCATCGGACTATTCCTAGTAGAGGTTCACAAGCTTCGGTATTAACACATGAATTCATTTCAAAGAGTACTCATAGCAGTAGGACGGGAACATCTTGTGATGATACAAGTGCACTACGTCGGATGCTTCCTGAATTGTATTCACAAGCTACAGAAACACCACATATATCTATTTCAAAAACTGCTAGTTCCAGTGATGAAAGTACACCACCAACGACAAAATCAAGGCCAGTTCGAAGCACACCATTCGATGGTACTATAAGTCAGAAAATTTGTGATAAGAATACAGATGTAGCTGGTATATCACATATTGATTCTCCAGTCACTCTTCGTAGTAATAAAGAAACACCAAAAAAAACCTACCTTGACCCCAGTATGTGGACAGAAGAACCATTTCCAAAAGCATTGACTGGTCATACTATTATGACAAGTGATGTTTTAACTTTAAATATATCAAAATCAAAAGACTCATCACAATCTCTACCAAACATAAGTGATGATAATATCTATCTTCCAAGCACATCAACAGAGAAACCTCTTCTTGAAGAATCAATGGTAAGTGTAGCTTCCCCATTTAAATACTAAACCGCATGATATGATAATGAGATTATCTACACCCCTATTTTTTCTGTGTGTTTTTTAATAACTTCATGAAACGATTTATAGCTGATTTGGACCAAAAACCTCACATTTTGGGGTAAATTGTTGTACATTGTATGATGTAGTTTTGTAATTTTAAATGGAATGGTGGATCTTATTCACAGAATCTGATTGGATTTTTAATTGTTTTTAATATTAATAACAACGTTAAAGTTGAGTAGTAGATGTGTACTTGGGGTAAGAGTGTGAACAGTATAGAATTACACTTGTATTATTAATAAGCTAGTACCAAACGTGCTCCAAAGTAGTTAACATAGCTTTCTTCTGCAATAGTAGATAAGTTTTTAAATACAAGTGAAAGAATAAATACGTTATATAGTAGTGTCTGTGTAAAATGATCCACTACTGGCCACCAAAAACGGTTCATTATAGCTGTAATTCGTTATATCCAGCAAAACAATAAATGCATAATAAATCATAATAAATGAGAGTTCAATACAACTGGGTTCATTATAGGCGGTCACTACTGTATTTTGTATTTTAATAACTCGAAAGCAAACATTTATAACAGCCGGGTTTATAATTTTATTTAAATTTTGTAGAAAGGATCTTATTTCCAGAAGTTATAAGAAAAACATTTTTTATGCACCAAACATTCGTGTGGAAAATAATGACAGTATCACTGTGGTATACACTTACTCCAAAATACCAGACAAGTGAGTAGTATGCACCTTGTTTTAAAAATACTATTCCGTCTTTCTATAATCTAAAATTGATAGTGTTCAAACTTTGTAGACAAATCATTGCTGGCATGGCAAATTAGTAAAAGTAGTACATTTTCTTCTTTCTTTCATTCTTTATCGATTCCTCTTTTACCTTACGGTGTCAAGGTTGCCATTCATACATTCGAGATTCATACATTCGTAGTACATTTTCTATTGTCAATTAAGAAACTTAAGCTACTATATTTTTACAAAACACTTACCCTACTCTCCCTCATATTTCTTTTTACGTTAAAAATGATTTAAACATATTATATTTAAAGTCAATAGGTTATTCTTCTTCTTCTTTCACTTGTCCTTCTGCCCATTATTAGGCGTCCGATTGTGGGTCTGGTTTCTCTTCCACCCATCTCTTCCAATCTTCCCTATTCTCTACTAGTGTTTTCATTTTTGCCAGTGTTTTCCCCTTTGATCTTCCGATGCCTTCTATTTGGTCTAACCAGCCCCTTCTTGGTCTCCCTCTTCCGCCCCTCTTCAGTTTTTCCATTTCCAATACTCTTCTCTATCCATTCTTTTCAGGCGTCTATATCAGATCAATTGTTTTCTTCCTATTTTTTCGAGTAATGGTGGTTGCTGAGTAATCTCTCTTATATGCTCATTTCTCACGTGTTCCCATTTCGTAATCCCCACGATCTTCCTCAGATGCTTCCTCTCCATGGCGTTTATTCTTCCTTCGTGTTTTTTCTGAAGTGTCCAATTCTCGGCCGCGTATGTGATTATGGGCACCGTTATTGCATTATGTATTTTTAATTTTTATTTATTTCAATATCTTTATGACCTAACACCATTTTATTCAGTGCGTAATATAGCCTTGTTGATTTATTTGCCTTGCTTGTCAATTCTGGATCAATTCTCCCATCATTTGTTAAGATGGTCCTTAGGTATTTGAATGTTGATACTCTTTCTAATGGTGTATTGTTACATATGATGTCCCTGTTCCTGTTATCCCCTTGTATTGCATTAATTATCATCACTTTTGTTTTATTTGTGTTGATTTCCATCTTCATGTTTTTTATCTCTTTGGACCAGTAGTAGTAGTAGCTCCTGCATTTTTCTTTTAGAATCCGCTATTAGTACAATTTCATCTGCGTACATTAAGCTGTTTATTAGGATAGGTTGTAGATTCTTGTGTCCTATCAGGGTGCTTAGTGTAGTTTTAGTCTTGATATGTTTTAATATTCCGTCCATCATAATCACGAATAGCAGAGGGCTCAGGCTGTCCCCCTGCTTTATCCCTTTCTTCATCTCGAATACCTCTGATCTATGTCCCACTATTTGAACTTTACATTTTACTTTGTTAATCGTACTTCTAATTATTCGCATTAATTGGTTTGGTACTTCTAGTGCCTAGTGTTTCCCATAGTGTTTGTTTATTCACTGTGTCGAATGCCACTTTCAGGTCGATGAAGATTATGTATAACTCTTTACCCTCTTCTATTACCTTATGTATTATAGTTCTCAGTATAAAGATATTTTCATTTGTTTGTCTGCCGGGTCGGAATACTGTTTGTTCTTCCTCTAGTTTGCTTTCTACGTATCCCCGCAATCTTTTCTCTAGTATTATTGTGTACAATTTGTATACAGTTTGGCCCAGGCAGATAGCTCTATAGTTATCACATTTCGAGGAGTCTCCTTTTTTGTGTATCGGTAAGCTTAGGTTATTTTCCCAGTCTGTAGGGATTCTTTCCCTTATTCCATGCTTCTTTGAACATCTCCCATAACCAATTCTTCCTTTTCTCTCCTAGCCATTTAATATATTCCGGGGCGATTTCATCTTCTCCACTTGCTTTCCCTATTTTCATATTTTGAATTGCTTCTTGTACTTCTTCTTCAATTATTTCTTGGAGTTCTTTCGTGTTTTCAGTTTCCCATCTTCCATCCTCCGTTGTGTCTGCAAACTTTTCCTCGTAGAATTTCTTCCAGGTTTCCAAAATTTCTTCCATTTTTATTTCGATTTCATTGTGTTTATTGTATATGGCTTTTATTTCTTTGTATTTTTCTCCTCTTAGTCTTTTTATTGTGGTCCAAAATTTCTTTGTATCTAATTTATAACTCTCATTAATTTCTTCTCCAAAAACTCGCCAGGGTTTCTTTTTTGCCTCTTTAAGCGCTTTCTTTACTTTGTTTCTATTCCTTACGTAGTTTTCCCTGTCTTCTTCTCTTTTTGTTCGAATGAATCTTTTCCATGCTTGTTTCTTTTCTCTCACTAACCCTTTTATCTCTTCCGTCCACCACTTTGTTCTTTTTATACTTTTACTGTATTTCCTTCTTCCACATGTTTCTTCCGCCGCCCTTAGAGTTATTTCCTTAAACGTTCTCCATTTTCTCAAGGCTGTCCCCTTGTGCCGTCTCCTCTGAACTGCTAAATAGTCTATTCGTCTTTTCCTGGTATTTCCTCTGGTTATCTGGTATCTTAAGCTTGTGTGTTGCTATTTTGATATAGTCTACTTCTTCCGATTTTTCCATTCTGACTGTCATTTGTGCTACTACCAGTCTGTGTTGAGTGCCTATTTCTGCTTCTTTCCTTCTCGCTATATTTTGTATCATTTCACTGAGATTTCTTGTGTAAACTATATAGTCTGTTAGGCTTTTTGCATCTCGTTCCTCTGCTAAGTTGTATATGTCATCCTCTTCTTGCCTCTATAATGTGTTTCCTATTACTAGATCATTTGTATGGCAGAATTCTATCATTTTCAACCCGTTTCTGTTTATTGTATGCTCTCCGTGTTCTCCCATGCAACCGAGTCCTCTGTGGGAGTCCCTATCTACTCTTGCATTTCAGTCCCCCATTATGATTGTGGCTTCCAATTCTTCCTTGGCTTCGTCCAGTACTTCTTGAAGTATCCTATAGAATTCCTCTACTTCCCCTCTTGTAGCGCTTTCTATTGGGCCATATATTTGTATTATATTTGTTGTCTGCCCTAGTTTCACTGTTACCCACAATATTCTTGAGTTGATCACTCTATATTTTAGCACCCGGATAACTTTCTGCTGGTGCTTCTTGTAATACGACTGTTGTAGTACAAGAAGCACCAGCAGAAAGTTATCCGACAAGACCTGAAGATGCTAAATGTGATTTTGCCGAAACGTTGTCAAGACAACCACCCCGGTCCATCCCAGGACCAAGAAGTTGCTACGCGGAAGAATACAACACCCGCGGAAATCTCAAAACCAACACATATATATATATATATATATATATCTCCTCTCATAAGTATTGTCACACAATATTGGTTAGATGGATTGGAGTTGTTCCTGGATTATTTATTATTATTTTTACGGCATTATCCAATACCTCACATGTCGAAGAGATTTCTTTGTTTCTTAACACCTATGTAGTATTTTGTTTTTCTATTTAAGTCTTAATAGTAATGTACTGAATGTTTCTATTAAGTGTAAATAGTAAGGTAGCTTTCTATTCCTATTTCATATTTCTTTTCTTTTCAAAAATATACAAATAATTAAATTTAGATATGGAGATAGATATAGATGGTGGGTCCTTGATGGGGCAGTGCAAATACGCGCTGTCAGTCGAGGTCACAGTGAAATGCGGTCTGATCGGCGGCGCGGTCGAATCCCGGCTGAGGCGACTGTATTTTACTTAGTTAAGTTTAGGTTGCATGTTGCATGAATGGCTAGTATGTAAGGGACTCCCGCACCCCCTGAAGTAATGCGATAGCGGTTCTGGAGAGGGGGCTAGTATAAATGAATAAAAAAAAATAGAGAGATGGTACCACATAAATAATACAGGGAAACCCTTCAAATATCTAAAAATTAAAAAATTCGCTATAAGAAGATGTTTTATATTTTAAAGAACATAATACTTTATAACATAATGTTTAAAATAGGTTTATTGGAATTTCAAAGAGTCAAATATTCATTTAAAGTAACAGTTGCTAAACATAACTAATATAGTTCAGAATTATATAAAATATTGAATTACCATAAATTTGACTAAATATCCAACTGTAATAGTCTATTTTATGGCATTAATGGTCTTAGCATGCGAAACAAACCAAAAATAAAACAAAATTATTTTGCTTATTTTATTGACTGAGAACAGGTAGTTATAGAGGTAAACATTGCAAGTTATTTTAAATATAAAATTATAAACAGACGATAATAAATTCTTTGGATTTTGGATTCATGTTCAACTTTAATACAAGAAACGAAACTAAGAAAACAAATTTATTTTTAGTATTGGTACAGAAATTTGTTTAAAAATATGTGATGTAAATTGGTGTGTTTTCACAATAGGAAATGTATTTATTTATTTTTACAGTTAAAATTAATCGCATTATCATTGATATTTAAAATGGTTTGAAGGAGCTTCACATGGAAATACGTCTTTGATGTTCCTATAGTGTTGCCATACAGATTTGTGTTGACGTTTAATAAATAGAATTTTTGAATTTAATTAAGAGCTGGAGTTTGACGCACAGCAATGAATACTTTTTTATCGTTAAATGTGTTATAAAATTTGATTCATTTTAATTTACGATTTTTCAGTGTGTTGCTATTTATCCTCTAAGAACTCTAGTAAGAAACTTCCACATCCCTCATAAGTGCGTTAATTTAGTAATTTTATAACTCTCAATTTTCTTATAAGAATATATTAACAATTGGTTAAAACAAACTCATCATCATTAATTTGGCGCCGATATTTAGTCTTAGCAAGATATTCAGTTCAAAAAGAACATAAAATAATAAAATGTATTGCAAGAGAAAGTACATAGAAAGTAGCTTAGAATTGCTTAAAATAAAATCTTGTTAAAAGAACAACCAAATTTCCAGATGTAATCTACCCTCCATTGAATGAGAAACAAGCCTAGGAGAAAATGTAGGAATGTATATATATATATATGCATGTATACACAAGGGCTGTTCTCTTTCTGCTGAGCCTATCTAGCAGGCTGTGATATTTTGAAAAAAATTTTGCTCGACATTTTAACGTAGTTGGTTACAAGTTTAATTACAGTGAAAGTTGTCAAATATAGTTGAAGATTTTTAAAATACATAATTTAAAGTAATCCTATCCCCAAGAAATCATGGAATTGAATAAAGAGCATTATCGAGCTGTGATTTTTACAATTTCACCCGTGGCTTAAGCCGTAAAGAATGTTTTGAGGAAACCAATTAAGTGTTTGGTGACAAGTCGTGTTCGTTAGCTACAGTAAAGCGGTGGTACAATGAATTTCAATGTAGTAGACTTTCCTTAAATGAAAACTTTCGAGCTCCTAAGCCAAAAATGGCAGTTACCGAATAGAATATTGGTCTTGTACTAAACATGATTGAATAGGACCAGCATGTTACTGCCAGGAGTGAATACTTTAAAGATGGGTGTGAAAGCAATTGACACCATTTTAAGCAAACATTTGATGGTATGTAAGCTTCGTGCCCGTTGAATTCCCCACAATTTGACTCCAGCTCAAAAAGAAAACCGCGTGGCATGGTGCATATTTACACTGGATCGCTTTGACAATGGATCGTCTCATTTGATGTACAACATCGTTACAGTTGATGAAACATGGGTATACTGCTATGATCCCGATAGAAAGCAACAATCGGCAGTTTGGATGTTTGAGAACGAATCGGCTGCAACAAAGGTTGTTTGTGAAAAAAGCCAAAACAAAAAGATGGTCGTCACATTTTTTGGAATTACTGGACATGTTTCCACTGTAGCACTGGAGGGTCGTCGTGCTGTTAATACTGAATGATACACTATAATTGGTTTGCCTCAAGTTCTACATAATGTTCGCGAAAAACGTCCAAGAGGAAGGATCATCTTACAACAAGATAACGCTCGGGAGCACACTGCTGCTCGAACGACTGAGTATTTGGATGCTCAAAACATTGAAATAATGGGTCATTCGCCCTATAGTCCAGAACTAGAAGCCAATGATTTCTTTTTATTTCTGCATGTAAGGAATAAGTTACGTATTTAAAAATAAAATAAATAACCTAACGCGGGAAGATTGGAGAAAATGTTTTGAAGATTGATTTTCACGGATGCACAAATGCATTGACTGTGGAGGGGAATACTTTTAAAAATTATAAGTAAATGCATTTATCCACTTTACTCTAATAATACCATTAATAAGCACAAATTAGACACAATACAGCAAATCCTCACTGATTTCTCGTTTTTGTAATGCTAATATGGGAAGTACCTCTACTTTTAATAAATTTTAACAAATAAAATTTTTAGTTGCAGGAATATTCTATAAATGAAACTTCCGTATATGGTTTACAGGAAGATGAAGATATATCTAAAGTCAATCACATATACAAAATAGAATTACATGTTAAGAGCGTGAAATGGTTAAGAGCAATAAGAACTGTCAATGTGGAAATTAAGTATATAAATATCAACAATATCTTAATAATATTACGCTAAAATTGAAATTTACTGTAGGTTTTATAATCCGCATAGTAACAGTAAGGTGACTGTCAAAGACCTCGATTACTGCATACCTAATTTGCTGACTAACGAAATAATATGTTCCATGTATTATATGAGTTTACCGGAAGATTTATTAAAAGTGATCGTATATCAACCTCCTCAAATTTTATTTTGTAGACTGGATAAGAAACTTATCGCAAGAGGTGCTTTAACAAAAAAGAATCTACAAGACCGGACTCGGGTATTTTAATAATAACCCTCTTTTACTGACTTTTTAATGCATTTTCTATTTTAGTTAAACACGTTTGATACTTTTATACCGATAAAGGAAAAAACTGGTGAAATTATAGGAGAAGCGCATGTAGTTATTAAACTGGGAGATTTGGGAATAACATCAAAATACATACAATCTCCCTGTTTAGAATCTGCAATAAAATATGAAAAAGCTTCATTGCGAGATATTATCGGGGATTTTGAACTGCTCGCCGCTATTCATGAAAAATTAAGGGAAAGCTTCCAAAAAATGGATGCTAGTTTCCAGAAACTGTTGAAAGTTCAAATGTTGGAGAGTGAACAGAAGCCAAAAAAAGCAGTACATTCACAACCTACGAGTGATTCAAAGCCGCATGTACAAGATAGCAAAGAAAGCAAATCTAGTGAAGCCCGAAGTTTTAAACAAGCTGGTGTTCAAACCACTAAACTTCTTAAACCACGAGAAATGGAGTACATTCCTAAGGTAATTTGATTTAGATAGTTTTATTTTCCCATACCATAGCTGAAGCAGAACGATTGACTTCCGGAAAAAAATTTCAATTTGAGATTTCTCAAGAATTCTGTTTTGGATCTTTAAAATTTCTAAAAAGTTTTGGAAAAGCTACTTTCTGTGTAAAGTAGCCTACCTAAGTTAAGCTAAAAGTTACTAAGAATTTGTAACTGTGCGCTACGAGTAGTTTTTTTTTTTAATTTGCGCTACAAGCTAATTTAGTAAAATTTGTAGACAAGTGAATTTTTCTAAAGTAGCCTAGCTACACTACAATCTAATTTAGTAAAATTCCTAACTAAGTTATGCTATAAGTCTACTTTTCATCTAATGTTGCTAGCTAATTTAGTAAAAAGTTTTGCTAAGCTAAGCTATAAGCCTATCTACATTACGTTATAAGTTATTATTTTTTTCTATAGTTGCCTAGCTACATACACTACAAGTTATTTTGTAAAATTCATAACTAAGTTAAGATATTGTAAGTTATTCTTTATCTAATGTAGCTAGCTAAATAAGTATCTTTAAAGACGTAGAAAAATAATCGCTATATTATACCGGGGTTTGTTATGTTCAGCCATTTCACATCATGTTCCAGCAAACTTATTTGCCACTGTTGTAATTTTTTCATGTAGAAACATTAACTGGAATGAATTCTTTAACTTGGATATACAGTATTGCCGTAAAAATTCCTTAAATTCCTCAATGTTGGTTGTTCACTGGCTATATTTTGAGCAGTCACATTCATGGTTTATCTTCACCAGGAGGGGTGCAACCAACCCTAGCGTTTTTTGTCAAATATAAGAGTATGTCAAGTAAGACATTGTTTGAAAGTTCATTTCAAGAGGAATACAAGGCATGTTTTATTATCTAATTATTCCACGAGGTTACTTGTAAAAAAATAACCCTTACAATTTAAGTATTGTATCTTTTACATTAAACAGCATTTAACTTAAATTATAAGGTTTATTGTTTTAATAAGTGATTTTCTAAAATTATCAGAAAATAAAATATGCATCGTATTCCTCTTGAAATGAGCTTCCACACAATGTGTCACCTAACATACTCTCACTTTTGACAATAAAAAGTTAGGGGTGCTTGCACCCCTCCGGGTGAAAATAAACTAAGAGCATGACCGTCTAAATATAACCAGTGAACAACTAACATTGACGTGTATTAGAAATTTTTATAGAAATACTGTTTATTCGAGTTGCAGAATTTATTCCAGTATTAAAGTTTCCATACGGTATATACTAAGCTATGAAAAAGTGGTAATGTTATTTTTAAAATTCCTACATTTACTCAAAAACTGATATTTTAGTTGACATAAAATATAATTCATCTATACACCTCAAGTATTAGAATATTGTCTAGCTACATTTTCACTATACTGGTACTAAAGTTTTTTGCTTGGTTTTCAACGTAGAATCACGTGATGTAAATATTATCCGGCGGTTGTCCTAAGTAATCTAAATCTAACTTTTTTCTTACATTGATGAAAACTTTTATACTCCTATTATTGAGTATAGTATTTAGTAGGTAATTAAATAATTGTGACAATCTTCGACGCTTATTTTAAGCAAAAAACACCAAACAAAAGTAGCTTTCGCTATGTCCAGAACCTCCTGATTTATAAAAATTCGGCAAAAATTAGTTAGGTACCTTAGCACCTACTTAATATTTTCTTACGGAACATGTACAATATCGTGGTCAAAAGAACCGAAAGGGTGTTTTTAGAGTTGTAGCCAGTGTTGGGTAGTATCTAGATAGATATATCTAGATTCTGGATCAAGGTACTATTTTAGTATCTATTATCTATATCTAGATACATTTATAAAAGCGGATCTTGTATCTGTATCTAAATCCTATTAGGCGATATTTTTTTTATTAAACAATAGAAGATCCAAAGATACATTCAAGATTTATAATTTAAATTTCTTGTAGATATTTTCTTAATTTTTTATATTTTTATTTGTCTTAAACATTTAAGACATATTTGGGCATTTACATTAACGTAATTCGTTTCACGGAAAACTTCCAAATACGGCTTAAGATATGTAACAGCATTGGATTTACAAAAATTCCTAGATCCAGGGGGTAAGAAGCTTATTTTTAAGTGCACATTTAAGGATTCCGGCAATAACAATCCCTGTTAATCTTCTGTGCTGCTTCGAATGATTGGTTTGATGTAATTACTGGTATTATTGTTTAGTTTAGAAAACTCAAATGTGTAAATGGCGTTGAAGTTGATTACAAAATTGCTGTAGTATTCAATAGTTCTAATGACTATTTACATGCATTTACTTCCATTCGAATTACTCATAAACGAATGGAGTTATTACAAAATTGCAAGAGGTAAAAAAGTTCTCGGTAATATCAAGCAATTTGAAGAAATTGCTTACAGTAGTAGCGTATCATCAAAAATAGTTAAAGAGGGAGCGAATAAAGGCAAGATATCTTCATGAACCTTAAAAACAAACCACCATGTACATCAAGGTATTCTAGCACAGTTGTTGTTGGCAAAAGATTTATGTGAACTAAATTTCAAATCAATATCTCACATGTTGTCCAATATATTAAACATAATTTCAAATAAATTGAAATTTTGTATCTTGAAAGCTAAAGCCCTGAGCATATATGTTCATATGAACTTTTCTCCATAAAATTGATTGACGAATCACCTCTTTAATTATTTTAGATTACTTAGGAAACACCCTGTATATGTATGTATACAGAGTGTATTAAAAATGGGGGATAATATTTACATCGCGCGATTCTACGTTGATAACCAAACAAAAAAACTTTAGTGCTAATTTAGTGTTAACCCTTTAACTAAGGAGTCATTAGTGACCAAATTGTAATTTATTTCGACTATCGTTGAAAAATACATTTAAATAGTATTAACAACTGATAGCCCAGCAAGTAAAATAAGTAATCAAATATAAATTTTACCATTTTGGTAATCAGTTTACTTATAATTTAGTCTTTTAGATTCACAATCTTTGCTGTTTGTAATTTTGGAAGCCGTTGCAACACTGCATTATAAGCTGGAGTAATTTTTGGATTTTTAATATTAAAATTAAATAGATAGCTGCATGTAAAACAAACGGATTGTCATTAATGTCATGTTTGAAATTTGTAAATGTTTCAAAAATGACATCGGTACAGTTTATTTATTTTTGGAATTACAATATACACTGCTCAACAAAATTAGGGGAACACTTTTTTGAGCGCCTATAAGTTTTCCAGCAAATGATGGAAGCAGGATTTGTTCTTATTATATTATTCTCTAGACCTTTATTAACAAAGTGCAAAAAGAATTATGGTGATTCGTTTGTTCGTTTTCATCGTAGACGCCAAAATGTAAAGAAAGTCTCAAAACAAAATGGTTTTTGACCACAAAGCAAACATCTGAAACTCATCAAATTAGTCATTGGACACAGTAAAACCGTCAGTTTTGACTTTTTCGATGCTTCTGAGTCCAAAATGCGTTATTTAAGTGAAATTTAAGTCGCGAGTATTGTTGCTTTACTTGAAGATGGTCGATCTATGCGATATGTAGCAAACCAGCTCCAATCGACTCCATCTGTTATCTGTAGAGCTTGGCATAGATACCAAGAAACGGGTAGATATTCTAGGAGAATTGGATAAGGCCGTGAAAGAAAAACTACCCCTCGGGAAGACCGGTATATTGTTAATTCTTGTCTTCGCCGACGAACTGCTACCGCTCGTGAGCTGCAAAATCTACTCCGAAATGCCACCGATGTGACAATTTCCGATCAGACGGTTAGAAGACGACTCAAAGAAGTCAATATGACTTCTCGCAGGCTTGTGCGAGCTCCTCGCTTAAGCAGGAATCACAAAGTTAGCCGTCTAAACTTTGCCCGCAAACATGTGCAATGGCAACTTCGACACTGGAGGTCTGTGCTTTTTACAGACGAGTCGCGGTTTTGTCTAACTCGTTGCGATGGTCGTATACGAGTGTACAGCCGTCCTGGAGAGCGATACACTGCCGCGTGTGTACAGGAAGTGGACCGATTCGGAGCTGAATCGGTCATGGTGTGGGGTGGCATTAGTATAGACGGTCGCACAGACTTGGTTGTCGTTCCCCAACATCTCACTGCACAAATTTATGTTGAGACCATTCCTCAAGAGCATGTTCTGCCAATTGCGAGCAATTTCAGCGATAGCTTCATCCTGCAACAGGATAATTGTAGACGTCATACCGCTAATTTAACAACAAACTTCCTCCAGGAACAAGAAATCCAAGTGATGGGGTGGCCAGTCATGAGTCCAGACTTAAATGTCATCGAACACGTTTGGGATTTACACGACAGGCGCATTAGGAAGCGTCCTGCTGCACCTCAAACTCTTTAGGGGTTGGCTGAGGCCCTTGTGGAAGAATGGTGAAATCTACCACAAGACATGTTAAGACGTCTTATTCACAGCATACCTCGACGTTGCCAGGCTGTTATTGAAGCTAATGGAGGGCACACGGGCTACTAAAGCTTGGTATTCGGGCGGTAACGGAATTTCCATTACATTTTAAGTGATAAAACACATTTCGATTTTGGTAGTTTTCTCAATAGTTTGGTGTTACTCAAGAAAACTGTTTTATTAGAGCATATTTGTTGTTTGTATCTTGTTAAGTAATGTAGAAAGAACAATATACTAAAGTTGATACTTGCGTCTATCTTTAATTTGAAAAATTATGCACAGCAAAAGAAGTGTTCCCCTAATTTTGTTGAGCGGTGTAATATCAAGGGTAATTAAATTACGTTTAAGTTGGGCAGCGTTGTCAAATTAAAAAACTTTCAATTGCTAATAATTTAAAAACTCTTCGTCTAATACCAAATTGGTACTAGAGTTTTTTGCTGGGTTCGGAACGTAGAAGCGCGTGATGTAAATATTATCCGCCATTTTTAATACACCCTGTATGTAACAGATACACGGTGTTTCAAAATGTAGTGGCAAAAATGTACCTACCGTTCAAAACAAAAATTATCCGATAAATAAGAAATTTAAAAAAATAGAAGTAAATTTTTGAAAAATTTATAAACTAAGGTCGGCTCAAACGATTTTGTTTAAATTTTTTTCATCGATAGTGGCCCAGTGACCAAAACTCCGACTTGGGTTGTGGTCGGCGTTTTGCACGAGGCTCATAGGTGCGTTCGTGGACATTTTGCCGAATGGCCAAAACGCCGAATCGATGTGCAGTCGGCGTTTTGGGCCAAATACAAATTTAGATTCGTATTCGGCTCCGATGCCATGTTCACGAACGACGTAACGTCGTTCAGCGCCGTTCGGCGTTTTGGTCATCAACACCATTCGGCGTTTTGGACCTGGTCAGCGGAATGGGAGTCGGCGTTTTGGGCAGTCCCCAAGAGACCAGGAACACTATTGCGGGATACGCTGTATATATTCACTCCTGTTATATAAAACATCTAAAAATATTTGATTGTAGAAGTTTTCCTTAGATCTGAAAATAGAAATCAACAATGGTTTTTGAATCACTAGTTCGTAAAAGTAATGCATATTGTAGTTGCAAATTCTAATGTTTTCATAACATATCATATGTTAGAATGTTGCTAAAATATGATGTTATAAATACTCAAACATGGTTACCTAAAGTATGGGAAAATCCACAAGAAGTGTAATGCATATTTTATGATTTTTTTTAGCCTGCAATGACGGTGGTAAAGTATCCATGCCAAGGATGTGAACAATACTTGGAAGTCGGTTATGGGCAACGTGTTTGGCAAGATGTAAGATTTAATGTGTTATATTTAGTTGCTAAAAAATGTTAGAAATCGTTTTTTAGAATGACTTGACGTTTTGGTGTAAAGATTGTTGCATCCGAAAGCTACAGTCTGAAGTAAAAGAGACTATGCAAAAATGCGCCTCAGAAGTTTCTGCTTTGAAAAACCAGATTAAAAGTTTAGAAGACGAATATTACGATTTTGTAGTTCATTCGGTTAGCAAAGAAAAATACGAATACTTATCTGCAGCTCAGGTGAATGCATGTAAGGATAAATATATTTATTTCTAACTTTTGCAATGTTACAGCACAATTTAACCCTGTTGTTTATGCATGCTAAAGAACAAAATGAACATCTTCATGCCCAATTCTCGCTAGCAGCCCAAAAACTAGAAGAATTAAAACAAACTCTTCCTGAGTAAGTACTAATGCATTTAAATTACTGCATCAGTACAAATTGTTTCTTCTAAGGCAATCACCTTTGTTTGATATTACCCACATTGAACATCAGTTTCGCAAGGACAAAGAGCAAATGATGGAAGCTTGTAATCGCGTGCAAAGTTTAAAACGGGAAATTGATAATTTTCAGAATACAGACAAAACCCCTAAGCAAGCGTAAGTACTACATAGTTATATAGTAGTATAGATGTGAGAGTTATTAAAACTAATACATGTTTAGCAAGCAACTTGCAGAAGGAAAGATACCAACTTCTGCAAAACCTACTGAAAAGAAGTAAGTCAAGTTTTCTTTTTACCCTTATTTGATTGTGGCAATGATATCTATGCAGTAAATATGAATCTATTGGATACTTTCTTCAAATGCATATATCTAGCTAGAAAGAAATTAAAAATTACTGGTTAAATAAACACATAACTTCATAAAAGGGCAGATCTTGATCTAATTCAGATCCAGCATTTTGTGGATCAACATTATTGTCAGGTTGCGGAGTCTACTAAAATTGTAAATTAACCTACCTAAAAATGTATATTAGGATACTGTACCGTCTAGGCCAGTTTAAAACACTAAAAATCATTCTCAAATAAAGGTACCTCTTAAATTATTTCTTGATACACAAGAACTGTTTTTATTTTTTGTAGAACATTAACAACTTATCTACTTCCAAAAATTATTTTTATGAACGAAGAAAAATTATGCTTGTGAGCGCATATTCATGTACAAGATGTAGCACTAATGGGCTCAAAGTGTAATAGAATTAGTAGATAACATTATACAGGGTGTCCCATGACATGAGGTCACTTTTTCACCTACGTGTAGGAGAGGTGAAAACAAGTCGGAACTAAAGAGTAGTCATTTTCTCTAAATCGACTATTAAAGAAGTTATGGCCTATTTTAGTTAAATACTGAAGCAGCCGAAACAATAAATAATATTAAGTGGTATTTGATACAAACTATCTACGCTACTATGAAAATGATATTATTTACTTGTATGTCAAACAGTAAAGCACCTTAAAGTTGATTTCTCTGCTTGCGCTTAGTAACAGTGTTGATAATGTTTACTTTTACAACGCGAGAGTACGCTGATATCAATTACATGTACCGTTTTTGTTGATGGAAACTCAGTAGCAGCTGCTCGAGAATATGGGTTGAGATTTCCAAATCGGCGACTACCAGACCGACGAGTGCACAACCACCTGCGCAAACACGGAACTTTCCCGAAACCGTCGACTGAGCGTCTAATACAGCAAGTACTGGACAATGAGGACAACATACTGCCAGAAATTGAGAATAATCCCAGCACCTTTGTTCGTCGTATATCTGCACAAGTTAATGTACCACGAGTGCGAGTTTGGAGAACATTAAAACGTCATGGTTTATATTCATTTTATATCCAGCTGTTTCAAGCTCTCTTACCTACAGATTTCGCTAGTCGTATGGAATTTTGCCGCTGGATCTTTAAAAAGCGAAACCTATGTAATAGAACTTTATTCACGGACGAGGTAACATTTATAAGGTGTGGAATTATTGATAACTTGCTCATTGGTTTTGAGAACCATTTAACCGCCGACAGATATTTAAAATTTGTAGAAGATCATTTGGGAGGATTGTTAGATGATGTCCCTCTGGCTATCAGACATGGTATGTGATACCGGCACGATGGTACTCCTGCACACTTTGCGTTACGTGTAAGACAATTTTGAATTAACGGTTTGAAGGACATGTAATTGTTAGAGGAGAACAGCACCCCTTGCCTCAAAGATCTCCGGACTTAACTTGTTTAGATTATTATTTGTGGGGCCATATGAAAGATATGGTATACCAAACATCATCAGAGACTATTGAAGATCTTAGCAGATCCATTTTTGAGGCAGCAGAACTAATTTGGAATAACAATATGTTACGTAGGGCAACCAGATCTCTCTTAAGAAGACCCAGAATGTGTCTCGAGAGCAACGGTAGCCATTTTTAACAATCTTTATAGTGAATTTAAACTAAAATAAAAATAAATATTGGCTTTTCTAAAATTGTAATTATTTAATACTTAAATACTAATTTAACGCTGTATTTTGAAAACGGTTTACTTAAGGGCATAACTTTATTAGAATTTTTAACTATATTTGGTCTAAAGAACGTACACGAATTAGTGACCTCACATCGTGGGACACCCTGTATATGTGTATAACAAACCTTTAAAATTTCGTTTTGAACAAGAGCATTTGTCAATCATTGTTTTGTTTATCGAATGTGATGCACCAAGGTACACAAAACTACTGAACTGCCACATAGAGATTTACTTTGGTTTTAATAAAACATTAATAAGCCATAGTTAGATTCGTTATGAAAAACCCATTTCAACGTGTATCATGCCAATTTAAATGTTAAATAGTTAAATTGTGGTAGTTTTATATTGAATCGTATTACCAAACAGTTTCATTATAGTTTGAACCTAGGTGCAGCACTACTTTTTGGAGTTATTTGTTAATAAACACATTTTTTCCTCGCCCTTAAAAATGATTTTCTCACAGTAGACATTACTTTTGATTGTTAACTAAAAGTTTTTCAGTTTCCAAATTTTTTTTAGAATACATATATATTTATTTAAGATACAAAAATGTATACAGTGTGTCCAAGATAAGTATGGCATGCATGGGGATTTTGTAAAGGGCCAGAGATGGAGATGTAATTAAGTGACAAGAATTGTTCAACGTATCAAGGACTAATACGATCTACATTCCAATTTTAGATATTTTGTTTAATTATTAGTAGACATCTTTTAATATGAAATTTTCATTTTTTGTTTTTGGTGCTTATTAGCAGTGATGGCACAAAGGCATTTAGCAATGCATTTAAAAATGCAGATTGCAAATCTATACTTAGGTTTTCCATAGATTGTTTTGTTTTCATGGTATTGCCATCAACTTTGTTTTTAAAATACGCCTAAGAAGCGGCCTTACCAGCATCGGAAAAAGCCCTATTTTCCCTTTTTTTTTTGATATATGTTTGATGGGCTTCTTTTTTCAAATTACATAGTTCAGGATGAAAAACTGTTTTCTCAAAATTAAACACTTGCCCTGAATATGAGTCCAAAAAATGCTTCCTAAGAGAGATGCAGCTCTTCAAAAGTACGTCAAAAGTATATTCAATCTACCAAATTTCGTAATTGTAGCTCAAATGGTTTACACATTATTAAAAAAAAAGCGTGCTCGGTGCTGCCAAAACCGATTCTGCAATCAAACTTGCAATAACTTACCCCAAAGAGCCCCAAATTGGTGGAGGCTCCGGTAAATTCTGTCATTTTTTTGTAACATATGTTTACTTGACCGCCTAGCGTATTTTTTATCATTCACATCGAAAAATATCAAATTTTCATAATTTCTACCTAAAAGCGACTAAATTCACTTCATAAATAAAATGACAGAATTGACCGAAGCCTCCGCCCATTTAGGGCTCTTTAGGGTAAGTTATTGCAAGTTTTATAAAGAATCGGTTTTGGCATCAAAAGTTTATTCAATGTTCCAAATTTTGTACATAATTCTAGCTCAAATGGTTCACATGTTATTCCAAAAAAACCATCCTCGGTGATGCATCTTTGAAGAGCTGTATTAGAAAGCATTTTTTGACCCATGTTCATGGAAAGTTTTTTGTTTATTTTGAGGAAAGGCATCAGCACCCGGAATATTGTGGTACCTATTAAAAACCCCCTGTAGATCAAATCCTGTTTGCTAATAATAGGCTTGAAAAACATAAACAATACAAGCAGTAAAATTATTAAAAAGCTTATACTTGTAGGTCTAATAGTCAAAGATAAGTACTATTTAATTTGTTTTGATAATAACTGTATATTCATATGAAGTTGTTTTCTTTATAAAGAGCTCTTCCCTTCTTTACCTATCATTTTGAACTCGTCTCCTACATAATAATGCCAAAAAAAAAAACACCTAGCACCTATTACCACAATATTTAGAACACCTAAATACGTATTTCGGCAACTGAGGAGATATGTTCTTCCCCAAGTCAACAATGGAAGTCCAATGATATTTCTCAGCCAAGTTACTTTAAATAGGTCACGTTCCTACTGAAGATGGCAACCTAGTTGCCGAAATACGTATTTAGTATTTTAAATATCGTAGTGATAAGGAGTTTCCCAAAGTTTTAATTATTTGAACCACTGTCTCCGCTCAATCCAATAAAACAAGAAACAATTAGTATGTTATTAATCAAATGAATACACAAAACTTTTTAAACTACTATTTCTAAATAAAAAGGTATTGTCAAACAAATCAAAAGTACATAATTGTAAATGGTGCTGGACCTAATAAAGATTTATTTTAAAGGCCCATATGGCTCTACTGTAGTTTACGGGACTGTGCACATTATAATATTCTTGTGGTAGCTACAAATTTATTGTAACCCAAAAAGAAAAACCTTCATCCTGGTTAAATTAAATGATCTTACTGCCCAATTCTTATTTCTTTGAGTTTAGTATGAGGAAATAGTTTTTTTTTTCTGTAACCAAGTGCTTTATTAAAAGTATACAATGTATCATTTGCAGGTCAATATTGTTGATCTATGTTTTAATTCTGCCGAATATCATATAATATACAAAATATTGCACCAAGGTCGTATCCAGTTCGAAACGGCAGGGGGGGGCAGCTTCTTTCATGGGGGGGATGCAATAATACAGAATTACAAAAGAAAAACACTATTTATTAATAAAATTAATTTTTCAATAGTAGTTTGTGAGGATTAGTTGCAAATTTTCTAACTATAGCTTCCACTAATTGTTCCTTGTTTGCGAAAACCCATTGACGATGAATGCTGAGCATGACTAACCCATTTAATCTATTTTTATCAATAGTGCTTCTAAGCCATGTTTTAATTCGGGGAAGGGAGCTGAGTGAACACTCTGTGGTGCTGTGAAAGCAAAATCAGTAGCGCCTTTCTAATGGCTGGAAAAAACAATTCTCTCTTCTTTAAAACCTCGATGATATCTGGCGCTTCTTTTACCTCATTCCACATTTTGATCCACAATTCCCGTCCTCCTTCGATGGGTTCTAAATTGTAAAAAGTTGCACAAGATGAAGTACTTTCCATTCCTCCAATGAAATATCTCTCATGTTACTCGAATGGAAATGTGTAATTGAAAATGCAGGCGCCTTGTCTGCAGAAAATCTGACTTCTAAAGATGTTATGATGGAATCCAAGTAAGGAATTGTTAGAGACTTTCTCCAAAATTCAGATGGATATCCGGATGGAGGGTTACTTCTATGCATTTGTCGACCAACAACGCGAGTGGCGGTTATATCAACATTCAAATGCTTTGCAATGTCGCCTGCTTCTTTCAAAACGTCAGCTGTGACGTCCACCGCATCTTCCCGATGCTCTTTTAGCTTGATGAGAATAGTTTAAATGTGCTGGTTAGCTTTAACTATGTCAAGTGACTTCAATTGAAGCGTATTTACTGTGGATTCCAGTATAGAGGAATACTTCGCAATGAATGCTACTGACACAACAAATGAAGATCTGCACGCCGCCGCATGCATTTTTTCTTGTTTATACTTTTCTGTTTTGTTTTAAATTTTTCCCACCTTGGAACGGGGGGGGGCTTGTTCCTCCCCCCCACTGGATACGCCATGGTATTGCACTACTAGAAACTCATTGAATTTCCTTTATTAAGTACTTAATAAAGCAATGTAGAGTAGAGCAAATAATTAACACTAGTCTAAATCTTAAAATAAAATATTTTTCAGTGAACCAAAATTATCATCAAGAAAGGAGCGTTGTGAAGCATGTCGAGTTATTAGGTAAATGTTAGTAAAACAAATAAATTACTTATTGACCATAGTTATTTTACTGTAGTAATCAAGCTCAACTCGCAGAAGCGAAGAAAAGTAAACCCATTCATCAATCAAGGATCCCTCAAAAAATTAAACCCGTTAATGCGTAAGTTCATTCAACTTTCAATTCCAAATTTTATCTTGATATATTTTTAGAGGTAACTTGCTTAAAACAGAGGAAAGCAAAAAAGAAACACCAGCTGCAACAAGCACGTAAGTATTGATACCATTATTGAACATAGGTCGTATCATAATTATATTAATCAATTTTTATATTAATTACAGCTTTTGTGCGCATGAAATAAGGTATGTTAACATTAACTAAAGATATAAATGATTTTGTAATTGTAACCATTTTAGTAATAGAATGACCAGTGTACGTGCTAAACTACAACATTATATGGAAGAACGTGATGAATTAGTTAGAGTTAATCGCTACACATGTGATAATATTGTAGTGTCTTACATGACTACAGCCATCAACAAATTATTGGTGGAGTGGACCGATCTTAAAACTGAATTGGAAAAATGTAGTAAATAACTCAAGTACCTAATAGACTGTGATAATTTTAAATGTTAAATTTGATATTAAATGTTTTAAAATATGCAGCTTTTGGATTTTAACACGTTTATAAGATTAATGCCAACATTTTAAAACTTTTAAAATTTGTACAAAATCACTACTAGGAAACTATACAGAGCATGCCACCATGAACTTTGAATGAGTATTAGAAGTTCATAAGTAACCGATTGGAAAGGAAATTTTAAAATTGGATATGGTTATCAAAAATGTTCTTTTCTGTTAAAATACTGTCACTTTTAGCAACTCCCAGGTATACTGCAAGTTGTACCAACTATCGCATTTTTATATGAATTTGGTTTCGTCAACAAATCGTACCCTAAAAAACCCTACACGTAAACTAAGCTATTTTTTGCAATATTTTGATGTGTACAAAACCTAATTTTAAATTAAAATTTAAGTATAAACCAATAAAATGATCAAGATACAATTTTATCAAGTTGAAAGACCAATGTTACATAATATATGATTGGTTTTTGATTAACTTTTACATGGTTGATTTCAAAAGCAAAATGAATTGGAAAATAACAAACCGCATTATTTAAATTTTGTTCAATTAAACGTCCTATTCGAGCTAAGTGGCCACTGAAATGGTGCATTCGTTTATTTAATCACGAAGTAGAATTGGAGTAAAGCGAGTGGGGTCAGAGCAGTAGTCACGTGATACAAATACAGTGCCCTCTATATAATTGCTTTATAAATAAACAAAAGCTGCAAATTCTGCTCCGAATCATTACCGAACCGGATTGAACAAAAAGAGCGTTACAGATTGAAATAACGAATATACCTACAGAAAAAACAATCAACATGTTCCCAGTTATACTATTTAAATACCGACGTATAAAAATTATTATTTGGTTGAATATATCAAAATCCCATGTTAACAGTACAACATAAGTTCTTCTAAATTCCTTTATTTGATAAACTATTTTTTCTGTTCAGTTTATTGCATACATTATTCCAAATTTATCTTGGGAGCCCTCGACTTATTCCGAAGCATCACGAGGGAGCATCACACCTATCAGTTCACAAGGAACTTGCATGCAAATAGAAAATAAATGTTACATTAGCAGTGTAATAAAATTTTAAGGCTGATAAAGTAATTTGTTATAGAATTACAAAGGAAATGGCCACCATGCATACAATAACAATTGAAAATAATGAAATTTGGTACAATTAATTTTCAAAATTGCATGTGCAACATAAAAATAATATTATATTTTATGTCAAAAGATAAATTTAAACAAATATTAATTCTGTACTTGTTCTATTCAGCAACCATAAGTTTTTTTTTTTGTAGTAGGTATGCACGGTTTCTAGTGTTCTTTTATTCACTTTATCAAGCACCTGCTTAAAAACAGTAAACTTACATATGCACTTCGTACTTTTTAATTTACAGAAAAAATTATATAGTAAATGAACATTTTATGGAAATAGTATGGTATTACTAACCGATAGGAAGATAATACAAATCCTTTAATTAAAAAAAAAAAAAATGTAATTCAAAAATAATTTATTTTGGTCCCAACTATATAATTTATAAACATTTTAAAATGTAACAGTTCTGTAACAAACAGTGGTCAACGATGTTCTTGGATTGGAGGATTAGGGTTGTATTCAACAACCAAACTGTTGGTCATTAAATCATATCCAGTGCGATTATATTTAAAAAATAGTAACACGAAACAAATAGGTAATAATAGTCCAATAAATACATTTTTTAATAGTGCTCGGAATATAGCGTCTTTAATGCTTAATGCAGTGCACGGATGAGCAAGAACAGTCTCCTCTAAATCACCCTGCACATGAGTTACACTAACAGCATGCACAACAGCCAATCCCATGTATCTTTTACCTGGTGTAGCACAGCGGACCATTAACCAATAGGTCTGAAATACAAAAATGTTTTATTAACCTTATCCCAATAAAATTATTTAAATACCTCGTAGCAACAAACAATGAAACGATGTAAGATCTCCAGCATAAGTATTTCCACGGACATCTGCATAGCTAATTTTGGATTCTGCAATTTCTTATGAAAAGAATTTAAACCGTAATTCTCCAAATCTCTAAAAATTGTAATAATAAAAATAATTCATTAATAAATGTTTATAGTTTCTTACATGATATCAAAGCTTTCCAAAACAATTATGGTTAAAAACATTTTTATCACGAACAAAATTAAGAAATCGATTATTTCTGCCACTATGCGTTTCCACATTGGTGGTATAATGTAGATATAAAATCCAGGTCTGTTAAAGATCACTACAATATATACAGCTATTAAGATTAATGCAAAATAAACTATTAATAACTATTACATGGATTATTAGCAGGTGTTGTAGGAGGGTTGGTATTTACGTTGGACACGAGCTGTGTACATTGTGAAGCATATGCACACCATAATCCAAATGCCATGTCATTGTGTTTTCGAACATCTTCCACCCATTTCTGTAATTTGTTCATATATTCCTGACGGGTATTGCCAACGGTGGAACTGCCAGGGGGCAAATCGTAATGCAATTCGTTATTATTGCCGTTCATTTTCTAGTTCTTTATGGTTTCCAAACTCTACGGGATATTTTTGTTGAACTTGGCAACTAACAGTTAGTATATCCTCATAGTAATGCACTTGTACTTACACCTAATTACAACATTTTCAAAATTCTTCGAACTATCCCCCGTCACTAGCCCTTTGCTTTGTAAACTTTCAGAAGTTATACATTATTGTATCAATGTAGGCTGTCTACACTCACTTTGAATCAGCACTTGGTGGGAAGGCTTAAAATTCTTATTTAAGCAACAATATTGAAATTTTATGATATACGACGGTGGCTTTACATTTGTTCTATATCATTCTCTTAGAAATCATTCAGTACCACTGTATAACATTTACTTACTACTTTCACTACAAATCTGTTCACAATTTAACAAGTAAATTTCATTTCCGGTTCTTCTATGCAATATTTTTATGGAACATCTGGGGCACATCTCAAATTCCAAAATTACTTAACTGTGATTCACGTCACGTAAATGTCAGCTACTCTACTGACCTTTATTATAATATTTATTTTTACCTCGAGCAGAATCAGACTGTGTATTAGAAACAACCTCTAAGTTTAGATCTCCCTTAAATTACTGTCCAAAATACATTTTTTAAAAGTATTAATCTATCCAATTATTTTATTTCTTTACTTCACGGTGACGGTACAAGAAATATATTAAGGGGGATTTTTTAAAATGACATTTGAGTAGGTAGAGGTTCTAAACAAGTAAAGGTTCTACAAATTTTCCTTGAATGAAAAAAACTATCATAAAATAAAATTAAAAAAAAAACATTGTATATCTGAAGTATAACGGGGATTGATGATGATAATGATTTGAAAGAGCGAGATCTAGGACGCGGTTTTCCAAGCATCTGTATGCACTTAGACCACATTTGGCCCATTGTACACCCTAACTAAGAATTTTGCCTATCTGGGGTGATTCCAACTCCAGTGGTGATTTTTAACGTGTCACACATCGTAGTGGTACGGGACCTACGGCTTTACTTCTTATCCGACAGAAGGCACATTTTCAGATTTTTTCCTGCTAGAAAAATCTCGCCGACCTCAGCCAGGTTCGATCACGCGTCCCTCTGATCTAAAGGCAGACGCGCTAACCACTAGACCACCTAGGCCGGCATAACGGGGATTATTGGGGTGTACGCGTAAAAAGTGGAAATTGTGCCCCTCTGTGACAAAGTAATATTTCTTTTGCGGTATGTAAAATTCACAATAATTTGCATTATGGGACATTATTACTAGTTAAATTAAAAGTAACGGTCGAACTATCTCATTACTTTCTGTCTCTTGAATAACTGACTATTTTATTAGTACTTTCTGGTGGTAGTAATTTCACTTATTGTTGTTATATATTACTGAATTAAGAAAAAACTGCAATTCCTGGCGGATTTACCACTACTACTATTGCAAAATATTCCTTTTACCCTTAGACCCTTAGGCCTGCATGACACGGCACAGAATTTTGAACAAAATTTTTTTCAAAGATATGTTTAAAATTTTGTATATAATTTTGTACAAAATTCTACAAAAGACGTATTACACGGAACAGAATTTTGTACAAAATATTGTCTGTGAGCATGCGCAAATAGGTGCAAATTACGGTGACATCTGTGAGAAAACTGTCAAAATAATCACGCGACTGTCGATAAAGTAGAAATCTAACAAGATTTGATAATATTAGGATAATGCATAAGTTCGTAGCGCTTTTATTTATTTATTTTACATGAACGCACGACAAAGCAAAGAAGCTGCAGCGATAAAGAAAGCGAGCGACATAAGAGAAAGCGCGTGGAGTATCGACAGGCGGGGTAAACACGTGGTACCAATATTCTTCTCTGCCCTCTCTGATTGTTAATAAACACTAAAAATTGCGACACCGACTTTGTACAACATTCTGTAGGTTTTAGAATATGAATCTACAGAATGTTGTACAAAATTATGAACAAAATTTTGCTGTATGACACGGCACAGAATTTTGTAAAAACACTTTGAACAAAATTCTGGACAAAATTTTGTATAAAATTCTATGCCGTGGCCTTAGATCATATTTATATATTAATAATCTAAATTTTTTTCTGAAATCACTCTTGCATTATGTGTTCTTCAAGGTATTCAAAAATGTGTTAAATAGTTAAGGGTCATAATACAGCACTATCAGAAATAAGTTTACAAGTCTGAATTGATATGTACCCACAAACCAACTTTTTGTCAGATATAAGATATTTTATGTTCTAGGTATTATTAATATTTAATTCCAAAAACACACAATAAATTGTTTTATATTATATTTTTTAAAGAAAATTCCCAGTTCTGTTCTAATTGTTTGGCAACTGTGTTCAATTCAGCAGAATTATTAAAGATGCTGCATACAATAAACCTTTCAGATAACCTTAAACAAAATAACGTGGCGAGGTTATATGTTTTTTGCGTTAAATATTAATAAAACTTGAATCGGGAAACCCTTCATATCATGCAAACAGTTCATTTAAGGGACCATTTTGATGAAGGCTTTTCGAGTTGTTCTTGGGCATACTATACGCCCTAGAAATATATTTTTTCAACGCCCTGTATGTTGTCCCTTTAGAATGGTCGCAACGGTTGGCAACGAGGTCATATGAGCCCAAATATTGATTAATAGTATTAGCATTTCAAAATACTTATTTACTATAAAACAGTCTTTTTAAAATCGCTTACAAATTGCTACTAGAACCTGCTTTTCAAAAAAATTACGGCAATTAGTACCTTAAACTGAAAATGTTATCGAAACATTAATTTCAGATGGTTCCTGAAACAGTTTGAGAACCTGCGTGTTGTAGTGTAGGGCAGTTACATACCAAGGCTGATACAGACAATAGTGTTATTGGAATAGTAATTAAAGCGATATGTGTTAATGCAAATAAAAGGAGTATATTAACAATTAGAGTAAAACCGTAAGTTAAAAAGTTTTACGTGTTAACTCTGCATGGTGAAACACAAATAACAACCGCACATTCCTGTGTGAAAAGTAGGTGGTAAAAAATCTATATTGACAGTATATAGGCTAAAGCAAGCAGGGTTGTTTCTGAAAGCAAGTGCTGTTGTGTGCGATAATTATTAAAGTGATGTCTTAGTAGAAGCAATCATGAGGAGCAGCAGCTCAGAACTGCTCCTTGATCAGCAAGAGGGCCTCCGCAAACGCAAAATTAAGGAATTAGCGCAGCAGGCGAAAAAGACTCATTCTTCGGCACAATCATGTCGAGAGCGAGCCTTGTTTTATTCAACAAGTCTCTTGGCTGTAATTGCCATGACAGCAGGTTCTTCACTTTTGTTTCTTGTGCCTCTCTACGTAGATCCGGCTATTTCCACTTTGGTTTCCAATTTCGTCACAGAACCTGTTACATGTGTAACTACTCGGCGTGACGAACTTATGGGTCTTGCTAATTGCTCTTGGAGTTCGTGCCGAGAAGGCTGTACCAGCGATGCGTATCAGTGCACACACATTTATGTAAGTTACAATGATTCAAGCACCACTCCAAATCAAACCAACAATGCTGTGTTGCTGGTCAACATTAAAGGTTGCGGATACCCACCGAGGGTTTTCTGTGCAAACTTTACGGAAACGTTTGGAGCGGAAGGAACAGAATTCCCGTGTTATCATTCACGTGAGAATCGCACAGTAGTACTGACCCATTACGATCGAGACGAACAAGTAGCTATCATCATACACTACTTTGCAGTTCCGTTTGTAATTACTCTCGCCACCTCGGTTGCATTGTGTGTGATGCACTGCGATTGCCGGTGTCATGTTGCAGCCCACCATAAGAGATCGCGTCGCCCACGGCTGCATCACGATTTGAGCGATGGCTCCATTAGCACCGGAGTGGATTTGCATTATACTATTAGTCACCACTCGGATTTAATGGCAGTACCACCTGTGTGATTAAACTATTTGTACGTATCTCATCAATGTTTGCTGTGGTAAATTATGATCTTGTACATAAGGATGTGACTGCTTTATTTCAAAGAACCGTTATTGGATTATACAGTGTATCCAACATAAGCGCAACGTGCATGGGTATCTTGTAAACGGTAAGGTACCTTGATTGGGGTAAATGGGAAGAATTGTCTGACGTCTCGAGGAGTACTCAAATCCACATACAAATTGTAGGTTTGCCTAATTTTCGGTATTGACTAAAAAACCCGAAATTTCTAGTTTCCATCTTGTGTTGATGCTTCGCTTATTATCAACAATACTGCAAAGCAGTTTGAAACGAGGCTGGTCAGTTTGGAGTGGATGGTTTCAATTAGTTAAAACTGTCCCGATCAAAATGTCGTTAAACCACTTGGTCAAAACTTCACTTTTTTAATTCAAAATGTATTGAAAAATAAATACTATTTCTTACATTACATGCATTCATGTATAGAAAAGTGCAGAACTACGTAGAACAAAAATTTCTATGAAAATGAACAACAATAAAAAATAATAATCATTTTTATTTTTCAGCTTTTCATCGTCGTTTTACATATTGAGATATATATCAATTACAAAAAAAGTTACAGTGTACATACACAACACTTACACATCCATAGGTTGAACACATCGAGTAAAAATTCTTTTCAATGAATACATTAGTTGCCAATAAAAAAATTTTATATTTGCTTTTTCAAGTAAATGCAGTATTATTTGGTGCTGTATAAAATTAGACAATCTACCGTAAATTAACTGTAATCATTCATCAGAACATTTTCATATAATGCCAAGTTGTGGTTTGACAAGAGGATATCAAACCCCCTGTTTTATACCTATGCATTTGAAAATAGCGTCAAATAAATATGGACGTAAAACTTAAAACCCTATTGTGAAACTAAAATCTGCCCCAAATTGTCATATCAAATTTTTAATTACAAAGAAGTGCCGTCTTTAAATGACATATGTGCATTCCATGTTAAATTATGATAAATATTTAAACGCAGTAATTTTGCAGCCTTCTGATTTAGAATTCCAACATACACACAACAGGGAAAAATCTTTTACATGTATGAAATACAGAAAAAGCGTTCCAAACCAATGTTAAATTATTTTTGTGTACCACGCTTTCACCATCCTGCCTGCTAGTTGCATTAATTCCTCAATTATCCCTTGAAACCCCCCATTCATCATTGTTAACTTATAATTTCAATTTAGTACATATTTGAATACAAAGCCCTGTAACAATTATCTGATTGTTTTCATGGAACCTATTGCCGTGTGTTTAATGTACCCTGTCACACAGAATTTTAAATAAAACCCAGTATAATTTTGACTGCTGATTAAGAAATAGGTGTTTTTTTTGCCAACATTTTTCATGTAATCTCAAAGAAAAAAGTTATGATTAAATCTGGGATTGTCCACAAAAACCTAATACTGAAATTTTCTGTTTCTTCAGTCTGTACTGAAAATGAAACAATTTCTGAAAGTTGAATGCTTATCCTGGTTGTCCTCGAGGTGCTAAGTAATTCTTCTTTAACGAAATCTGTATGTTCCGCCATTTACGAGATTCCCATGCATGCCATGTTTCTGGTGGACACACTGTATAGTATCCATGTGTGCATAATGGTACCTAATTATCAATTTTCGAATTTGTATAAGTAATGTGATCATTTTGAATAATTTTAGTAATTAAGAGAATGTTCATACTATAAGATTTACGTTGTATGTTCAGTTAGTTGCAGTTGCCAGAACTACATTAAGAATTTTTTGTAAATTGTGATAGATAATTATTGAAAAATAAGATGTATGTCTGTCAAAGCCCCGAAATAATGCCTAGAAATTAGTGAAGAGTTGCATGTTGTAATTGTACAAACGAATTTATAAAGCCTTTCTTTTAAATATTAATTCGGTATGTTTTTGTTATAAAAATTCCTAAGAATTGTATTTTTATGTTTACATGAGTAGTTGTTACTAACAACAAAATGTTTTGAAATAGGTATCTAGGTAAATAACCTACTTTAAAGTAGATGCATCATTGCGATACTGACAGAAGTATCTCCTTGTATGAATCGGTTTAGAAAAGTAAAAAGAGGAAACTGATATTTAAGGTATGTTAATGTACCATCATATTTGGGTGGTTACAATAAAAATATATTGTATCAATATATACTTTAGTCCTGCACAAAATCAGCTTCAATTTTTTTATGCTTGTATATCCAAACTCGAAAATGGATTAACTTGTTTTATACACGGCATACAATTTCTAAGGTTGTTGGAATTTATTGTTCATTTGAAGAACCACTGTTAAAACATCGATAAAAGATTCCCTAAAATCATAATAAAATGCTCAGTAAATTACAATTTCCCGAATTAATAGTAATACTTTATTTAGGAAGTTGCAATATAAAATAATAAGTACCTGAATCAGCAGGGATTTAAATCAAGCATATCATTTAATAAGTATGTACAGTATTTAATTGCTCCCCCAACGACTGATTTTTTTCTTGTTTATGTTAATGTTAATTTGTTACATGTAATTAAATTTATAGTTTAATTATTTTTAGTTGTTATTTACTTATTACTTTATTTAAATATTTAATTTTCTTATAAAATATGTTAAATAAAACTTTTTATTTTATGTAATTGTGTTGACATTTCCATCTGTACATGTGATGTACTTCTTGGTGCCCCTTAGCATGGTGACTGCCTCAAGTACATTAAATATGTATTACTTTATTCCAAACAGTACTGCGAGTCGATGGAACAAAAGTATGGTAAAATAAAATTCAACAAAGTTTTGGAATATTGCAATTTTTCACAAAAATTAACTTAAAGTAAAATAATTATACTACTATGCATACCTACAAAAATCACAGCCATCATAAAATATTAAAAGTGTTCAAACTGTAGACTTTTGCTGCTAAAAGTTTTAAGTTATCCCCAGTGACTGCCTTTGTTATATTATTTACATCCCGGTGGCCAGAAAAGAATTATTATTTATATAATATATAAATATATAATTATTTACATGAACTTTACAAATGTTGAAATACAATAATACGTATTGGATATTGATTACTTTTACGTTGAAGAAAAGGGAAGTGAAGAGGTGCAGTTACACATTGTTTGAAAAGCTTTTATTATTAATTAATGGTTCAGTAACGAGCATGTCCACTTCCCAACATCTACGGGCTAGTACTTAATTATTCATTTTATTTATCTTGTTCCTAATGTATATTTTCAGGTCAACTTATACATTTAAACGAAGATATGAATGTCGATACACTTTACTGGAGTTAAAATAACTTTAGTGCAATGGTTTAGTACATGGAAGTAAATTTTCCCCTAACGGTATGTGTGAAAATGGTAAGCAACTTTGTTGATTGCTATGCGTCGGGAAGAGAATGAATACTTCCAGCTTCAAAAAATAACTATTATGATACTCTGGATGTAGTAATAAAAGTGCATTAAAGTTAAGTACATTTAACAATAACAGTTTACCACAAAGTCTATTTCCCAAATCCTTTAAATTTTTAAGTGATGTCATACAGACTTTTATAATACATTCATAAACTGTGAATATTAAAATATCAAATTTTAGCTATAAATACTAGTAAAAATACACAAAACCAAATTTTAGACTTGCAAGACGGATCAAACCAAGTAGTTCTGACAACTTTATGTACCATATAAGTGACTATAAGGAAAGCTATTAAACAGCATAAATTGGAGAATGTAAATTTTTCTCTAGCACTGAAAATGTTAACCACGATACTAAATTTACACTGAATTGTTCATTGCTATTCTATTCTATTCTAACAATGGGATGTTGCGGGCTAATAAAGAAGAAGAAGAACAGCGAAATGAGAGTAACCTTTTAAATTTGCCTTCTAATCCTTGGATATTTTTAAGTTGTTAACCCCCAAAAATCAGTAGTTTCCGTTTTCCTCTTATTTAAACCTTGCCTTTTAACGTTTTTGATGGAGTAATCATCTAAACTCGTAAAAAAAAAACAATTTTTTTTAAGTACATGTCATAAGGCAAGTACTAAGGACAGTTTTTATATACTGTAGAGTGTATATGACAAAGGCCGTTAACACAGTACATAATAGCAATTGTAGAATATAGATTTTTCTCAAACGTTGAATATATTAACTTTAATGTCGGTTACAACTGACTACTATTTACATTTAGATATGATCTTTAAATGGAAGTAGCAGGATTAAGGGCGACGTAAATTTTGGGGACCTTGGACTATTTTTCAGAAACTCCTGTTATTTACATCTAATATACTATCATTTTTGTCTCTGTAGGTTATCTTTTGAAGGTAAGATTTTGAAAGTATTGATTTACGATAGAAGTCTATTTCATATTAGCTATAAAAACAATGGAATGAGATTTAATGCTGCTTATAAAATAGAGACTCAAGAATGATCAACACCTCCACACATTCTAGTGCCATAAGTTTTTATATTATTTACAAAAATAAGCAAATAATATATACATACAGTCAAACTCCCATATTACGAACGTCTATATAGCGAATTTCTCTATATAACGAAATTTTGTGCTACACGCTGCACCTTTAACCAAAAACACACGTACAATTGTTTCCAAATAGCGAAATTAAATTTCTATTTAACGAATTTTTTAGCGTAAAAAAAAAAATAAAATCTATTAAAATCTTAATAGTTTTGGGAATTTCGTACCCAAATGTTGTCTATTATAAGTTCATCCGGTACAGTCATAGAAAGTTTTCCAAGAATTGTAAAGGTTTTGTCAAGTTTACGACTCCCTTTATGTTTAAATGACGTCTTTTCTTAATGGGCATCTTAAAGCAGAAAATTGCAATAGAAACCTGTTTTAAAAACGGTCAGTTTACGCAAAATGACGAAGCGAAAGTGTTTAAGCATTACAGAAAAAATTAAAGTGTTGCAAGAAGTTGATAAAGGTTTAAAAAAAAGATATTGCAGCAATATTCGGTTTTCCTGCCAGCAGTTTATCAAACCATTATAAAAAATTGTGAATCGATGTAGGAACTGCAGCAAAACGTGCTAGAACATGTGTGTACGAAGATGTTGATGAAGCAGTTTTGAAGTGGGTCCATTTATGTACTCGTATTACATATGTAAACAAATTGTATTAAATTTATTTTCAAAATAAATCTTATTTCTCTATAACGAAATTTCTCTATTGCGAATTTTTTGTCAGAATTTAGCGACTTCGTTATATAGAAGTTTGACTGTATATATCATGCACACAGATGTACTATACTTATGCTTTACATAGATAATTAAATTCCAGGTATTACAAACTATTTTAAGGCTGACAGTAAATAGTAGTCAAAGCCTTAGCATTAAATTTATTCTACCCAAGCCATTTGTTTTAAATTTTCAGATACCACACTTTTCTTTTAAAATTAAGACATATTAAAAATGACGACATTGACAGAATAGTTCATATAAAAAATATACATTACTGATTTTCATTAGAAATGCACCTACCACTATCACATTCAGAACGGACTCACGATTTTAATTAACTGTAGGTACACTTTGACCGATTTTGGTGGAGTACCCATACCCCAGAAAATGAATTACATTCATTCATAGTGGTAATTCAAGCCTGAACAGTATTGCCCACAAGTGCTGTTGCACAGAAGTGTCGCCAGAGGAACGGGAGTTTCTGTATATTTAATTTGTTAAAGGTGTTAAATAATGAAAAAAAGTAATAGTAATTGGAAAGTTTATGAATTTATTCGCCAAACTATACAGGCAAATGATTGGCTGCATATTTTAAGCTTAATTGATGGCTTACAAACCTTGCTTATTTGTAAGCGGATTAAGTGAGTTCTGCCTACAAATATTTGAATTAATGCTATCATTTTGATATTTCTTAATTTTTTTTCCTGAAAATTATTAATATTTTGCTTTATATTAATTATTTAATGTAGAAATTGAGAGGCCTGTCAGATATGGGTTAACAACACCGCTGCTATTTTTCCATGAAAATGTAGGCTTCTTCTTATTGTACCTAATTGGATTAATTTAATCTAATTAGGTTCAATAAGAAAAAGCCTACTTTTCAGTATGATCAAAGAATATTTTATAAAGAATAAGTCGATTGAAGTTTTCTCTCGGTATGGTCAACCTGTTCTTCTAATTTTTGAATATCAGGAAAATTTTTGGAGTTATGCTTTGACGAGTATAATTTATTTTTGATCTGTTTTATTGCTTTGCGGATATTAGTAACATCAGCATGAAACCCTTGACTTTCTAGTGAGCGACGTAATTCCAGTTTAGAATATTTACTGCGAGCATGGTTCACTTGTTTTTGTAATTCACTAATTGCTTGCTGTAAATAGACACCGATTTCATAACATTTTATTAAAAAAAAAAATTAAATTACCTTATGGTTTTGTTGTTGTGTATGAAGCTCCTGCTCTTGCCGGTCCAAATATTCCTCTAATTTTACCTGTTGGTGACGCAGTTTTGTTACTAATTTGTCTCTGTCATCTAACTGAGTTTTCATGACACTTACAGTTTCTCGTGCAAGTGCATTTGCGGTATTTGTTGCTTTTGCCATCATTTTCTTTTTAATATCCTCTAACTGTTTGGTATGTAGAAGGTTCATTGCCTTGATTGCTTCCTGAAGTAATTTATGACATTCGATATTCTTGTGTCTTTCTTCAAATAAGTATTTCTGTGATGTTTCATATCTTCCGATATAATAAAAATGATACAATTTTAAACTCATAAAATTAAGTAAAACGGTAACTTACAGGTCTAACATAGTTGACAAATGTGAACGCATGTTTGCTAGTTCTAGCTTCAAGGTTTCATGACACTTATTACTCAATGATTTCAGCAACTCCAAATCAGTTTCATAATCATCCTTTTGTTTGTCCACTAAACTTATTAGTTCATTATATTTCGACAGTGGTACATAATCGATTTTGTTGTCTTTTGCTGAAGTAGGAACTGATCTTGCATATAATTTATTAGATAGTTTACTGCGATGAAGTTCCTCGGGTTCTGGATTCACAATAATGTTTACAGATGCTTGTGATTTTTGAAACTACAAAAATACATTAGAATGTCTCAAATGCATTTTAGATATCAAAATGTATACTTACAAAATTGCTGTATTGTTCAAGATACAATTGTAAATTACGTTGTCGTTCAGCAATAAGTCCATCCCGTACATTTGTTAGTTCTGATTCCATTCTAATAATGGTATCTTTTGATTTAATTAAGGTATCATGTAAACTCAGATTTTCTTTAGTTAAAACTTCGTATCTAGGACAAAGTTTATAAATACATGAGTTTCCTTTATAGTAAGTTACAATATCTTCAAAGGTCAAACAAATTAGTATAATTTGAATACAACTTACTTTTTTAATTGTTTATTTATTACTTCATCAATTAAACAACAATTTTCACAAGTATGGAACTCCATTTTTTACAAAACTAAACGTTTTAAACAAGTTAATTTATTGCTACTGTACGTTAAATTTAAAAGATTTATAACAGCGGTAGTTTGTAAGGTTACCATAGTTACTAACAGCTGACAAGACGCTGTTTCTTTGATCGGCGCCGGTACTAATATACATTATTTTAACATCCGTACCATACAAGAAAGAAACTCGTAAATTGGTTTTGTTCGGCAGTAGTACATTTATTTACATTAAAAATGAATCAGTAATTTTCAGGAACTAACAAGTGAACAATGTCATCTAAGCTATACAGGGTAACCACGAGATGAGGTAACAGCATGTAACTTTTCTGTTTTTAAACCACATATTTTGAGACTTTTGAAAGTATAATTTCTAAATGCACAACTTTAAGCATTTTACCTTTCGGTTTGGCGGGAACTGATATCAATTTTGTACTTTTAACTACAACTACCTCCGTTTTTTTTGTAATAATCTTATTCGTTTTGAAATTTGAAATACAGTTACATATACAGGGTTGGGGGTAAAAGTACGGCGAATTGCAAATATCTCTATTAACTACGGCAACCGCGATTGCAATAAAATTTTCCACATGAAAGTTTCGATACATGGCGAATACAATGAAAGTATTGGCGATTTAAAAGGACTTCCGGTAGCCGGAAATGATACCCACTTTTTTATTTTACATATATGTATAGGTATATTTACATACTGCAGTAGATAGGTCCACCGGTAACAGACAATTTGCATGCTATAGGTCCTCCGGTTGCGATAGGTCCTCCATATATGGAGGACCTATAGCTTTCCATGTAAATCACTCCAGCTTATCGCTACATATCATATGGTAAATTCTTAGGAGGACGACTGATGGCGGTATTTTGTTAATATTGTATATTTTAGTTCCGCGCTTCGCCACCCGTCGTTGTCGCCACCGTAGGTCGCGTATATACAAAGCGAATATTCGTTTTTCATTTTACCGTTGATTGGTCGTCTGTCGTATATTTAATTTCAGGTTTGCATTAACCGGCTCTTCCGCAGATTATGAGCTGCTGCTTAGTTCAGGGAAGTTGTAGGTTGTTTGCAAATTTAAGATATCGCCGGATTTTGAGTCTCTTATTTCAATAGGTGTCATGACGTCCTTGCCGAACATTTTTTACCTGCGGCGATACAGGCAACGTTGTATAGGCAGACTTGGGTAGTATCTTATCTTAAAGTATCGAGATACTTTTTGTAGTATCTTACATTATTTAAGATACATTTTTATACATAGTAACTGTATCTTATCTCCGATACTTTTTTTAGGTATCTTATCTTATTTTGAAAGATACTTTTTTTACAGGCAATTTTAACTTTCAGTATTTGCCGCAAAAGGCGGATTAAATGTTCTTGGAAATGTTATTACTAAAAGTGGATGCTTATTGCTTCCCCTTTACCGATGCGATGGCCAGGTATATTTTCCTAATTTGAATACTTTAAACCTTTAAAGCTACGTGGGCCCTACTATGAGAATGAAAAGGGTCATCTCATAGATGAATAACGTATTTGGGAATAGGGAAATTTTAGCAGGTCAAATTGAAATTTCTTGGAATTGTTTTCAGAACAGCATTCTTGCTACTTCCTTCTTAATATTGAAATATTATGTGTGAAATGTTATGCAGAAAACTTGAAAAGTAACGTTGATTGTAGGTTTAAACTTTGTAAACATTTAGTACTTGTATTGCAGTTGATTACAAAAGTTCCAGGTTTGGTTTTTGTGTATACTGTTTTTTTTAAACAATACTTGGGTTTAATTTCTTCTTCTTCTTCTTCTTCTTTGTTTAATTCATAGGTGTAAATAATAAGTGCAATTAATTAGCCGTTTTTAAAATATATTATAAAAACTCTCTATTTATAGGTATTAAAAAATTAGTTATTTGTTATTTCTAATTAGTGTTAGTTTTTATTTTTTGTGTTAGTAATACGTGCCGCTGAAATACCATGGGTGATACGAATCACTTACCATGGGATAACTTAAAAGAGTTTTTTTATATTTCGGAAAAAGATTTTAAGAAAAATTCTGTTTTTAAAGTAAAGTGTATAGTGTATATTAAAGAAAAGTACATCTCTACAAACGCTTCAACATCGTCAAACTTGAGGAAGTATTTGAAGGTAAGAAAATTGCAATTTTTTTATTTAAAATTTGCCGCTAAAGTGTTGTTGAAAGACAGGACCGTCTTAGATTTTTGTAAATTATATATTTATATTAAAAATGAAATTTGCAAGTTAGTTGTTTCAAAATGGTAATGCTCAATAAACGTCTACATACGTTGTATAGCTACTTGCTTGTTTTACAGACTGTCAAAAAATTAAAGTATTTATTATTACAATTTGCAGGGCGAAAAAAAATCATATGCAGGCTATTTGTTACCTGCAATATACACTGTTCGTAGGCGCTTACAAAATCTGCTTGATAAAATGGAGTTCTGTGGGCCTTTAGTTAAAGCTTTAACTGAAGGCATAAACAGGAGATTTTCTACTGTTATGGAAGACAAACATTTTGTTTTAGCGGCGGTAGTTTACCCCCAATTTCAGTTATTGTGGCTGAAAAACTAAGAGAAGGAAAACAAAGCGTTGGCTTTACTGAAAAGCAAAATAGCAGCTGGTAACTTACCCCAAATTTTAATTTAATCGAATAATGTATATAGGTATGTTTTGACACCCATTTGTGTGACAAACAACAATTTTTTTTTTATTTTCAGTTTCTAATACTGAAAATTATGAAGAAACTTAAAAAAATTAAGGTAACGATTTTTTCGATTTTCTACCAACCAAGAAAAATACCACAGAGGTGGAACAATTTTTAACCATGGGGGCGAAGGATTGCAATGCTTAGATCGATTACCAGCAATTAAAAAATTATTTTTAAAATATATTACTGTTGTGCCATCCAGCGCTGCGGTAGAAAGCTTATTTAGTTGTGGTGGCCTTATTCTAAGCAAAAAAAAAGAGCGCAGTTATCAGATGCTCTCTTAGAAAGCTGTATATTGTTAAAAGGTTCTGAATTTTAAATAATATGATATATAAATAAATTAGGTAGTTTTGTAAAAAAAAAGGAAAAATTACTACTGTATAAAATAAATAAATATATAGTTTTAACAACAATTGTGTTATTATTTCGGTATCTTAAAAGTATCTAAGATACTTTTAATAAGTATCTTGTATCTTATCTGAATACTTTTATGAAATGGGTATCTTATCTTATCTTAGATACTTTAATGACCAATGTATCTAATCTTATCTTAAGATACTTTTATGGAGGTATCTTCCCAAGTCTGTGTATAGGCATAGGATGTGCTCTGCCGTTTCTGTTGCTTTGTTACATAAACGGCACATTTGGACTTCATCTTTACCAGTCTTGCCCACATGGTATTTTAGTGATGTGTGGCCTGTAAGAAAGCCAGTGATGGTGTTAAGTTCCACCTTGATGAGAGACAAAGCAATTTTTTTTTCTTTTGTGAAATAGTTATAAACTGTTTTGCCTGGCGTTGTTCTGGTGTATTTTCCCACTGTAAGGTTTTCATTTGTTCCTCCCAGAACTTGATCTCATGTTTTGTGTGGCTTTTCTGTATACCACAACAAGGTTCAGGTCCAATATAAGGCGCCATAGCTCCACCTTTTGCGAGTTCGTCGACCTTTTCGTTACCTGGTATGCTCTCGTGCCCTGAAACCCACCATAAAGTTACGTGGTTATTGCTAGCTAGATGTTTGACGTTGCCCAGGCACTCCCGACAAGCTTAGATTTACAAGTATATGCTCTTAGTCTTTATTGGTGTTTAGCTGTCTGTGAGAATGTTAATTGTTATATCTTTATACCCTTTCCTAAGGTATATTCTTATGGTTTATTGGTTTATTGCATAAACCTCAAAACTTAGAAAATGATAGCTCTGGCACCAAGAGGTTCGAAAATTTTGCACACGGAACCATAAACCCCCGCTCCAGTTCCGCCACATTTCATCTTCGAACTATCCATATATCACTGTAGCGACTCCCTCTTGTAGGCGTGTACTCCTGAGGCCCACACTGCCCGGTCTCGAATACCCACTCTGAATGGTTAGTCGAAACAGTATTGTATTGGCATAAAATTCAAAGTGGTATAGGTCGTTCGCTCTAGATGGCCGAGACTTAGAATTTCTAAGTGGTCTGCCAGGTTTCCTGATTTGAGTTTGTTTGCCCTTCCGAGCATAAGTGCACGTGTCATAGCCGCCTTTTGTACCTGTAGGTGGATGGGCATTAATTCTAATCATAGCCGTAGTTGGGCAGGTACTCATCGCACCTGTTATACTCAGACAGATGAGACGTTGTGTCTTTTCTAACTGTAACTGAGTAGTAATGTGTTTAGTTTTTGGCCACTACATTAACGATGCGTAGGTGATCATGTGTCTCACAATATCCACATAATGACCAACGGATCATTTGCGCTTTCAGACCTCAGTTTCTACCTAGAAGCCTGCAGCATGTTTGGGTTGCTATCACTGCTTTCTTTTGTAGTTTAGATAAGTGTGAGTTCCATGTTAACTTTTGGTCTAGTGTGACACCCACGTATTTGACTTCATTGCTGAAGTCAATGGTCGCTCCTTCCAGCGTTGGTGTTTTTAGATTTAGCTTCCTTCATCTACTAACGGGAACGGTGACCATTGTGAGGGCTCCATCTCTGGACTGGTTCATTCGACCTGTAGTTTTCAAATCCGGGGAAATGAATGCTTAATAATAATCCAGCATTTCTTTCGTGCTCTCTGTAAAGAGTCCACCAGCCTACTGTGTGGTCTTTTGCAAGGAGTATTTTCTATCCCGTCACAGCAGTTCCGCCATGTCCTTGTATCACATGTTGCTATTGGTAAAGTATGATTATTAGGTGAGCCTCTGTTTTTGAGTACTTGCGTATATAGTTTCTATACATATATCGATGCTTATAGAATTTAGTAGCACGAGTAGCATGCGTAGGCTATATGTGTTGGTATCACTTACTAACCAATAGGCAGTCGTACGTCTTAGTTAATATACAGTTGTACGTCCTCATCGCTGGGCAATCGTACGTCCTTGTGTGAAGGCAGTTGTACACCTTGGTTAATGAACAGTCGTACGTCCTCACCGATGAGCAGTGGTTTGCATTTATCTAAAGGCGATCGTATGCCTTAGTAAATAGACACTTTTATAAATGCAGTCGTATACCTTAGTAATGGACAGTCGTACGTTCTCACCGATGAGCAGTGGTATGCATTTATGTAAAAGACAGTCGTACGCCTTAGTAAATAGACAGTTTTATGTCCTCACCGATGAAACTTTATTGATGATCTTTAAATTAAATTGTGCACCTAAATAATGACAAAAACAGTAAGTAGTCTGTAATTAATGAAACTCTGAACTAAAAAAAAATGCAATGTCACAGCACAAAAGCATTCACAAAAGTTGTTCGAAATACTAACCCTGCTTTTCAACGCACAATTGAGCGTGACGGATCCAACAATCCGATAGTCGTGGAAAATGTTGTCGTAAGTGCTCTGTAACAGCATTGTTATGCTGGCGTAACTCATCGATGGTAGCAACCTCGGTGGCATATCATGTGTCCCCATAAGAAAAAGTCCAGTAGATTGAGATCGGGACTACTTGGGGACCATGGAATAAATCCATCTCTAACCGATTCATCTTTGTGGAAATGTGAAGTCGAGATAATCGTGTACACTGTACGGCATGACTAAAATGCGTAAGACAACCGGCATACAGAAACCGCATGGTACGTCGCACATCCAAAGGAGTATGTTCTGATGGAACTTCTTGTAAAAACTGCAAGTAATAATTACCATTAAGGCGTGCTGGTAATTCAAAAGGCCCTATAAAGGTGTTGTTCACAATCCCAGCCCACAGAGTCACACTAAAACGCTGCTGAAAGCAACTGTAGTGGATCGTGTTGCAGCAGCCTGGGTTTTCAGAAGTTTTTCTTTGTAGAATTCTGAGAATAGCCAGGCCTAAGTAAGGGATTTACAAGGACACTTCCTGGGACTCAGGTACCTACCACCAGTTTAAATACGCTCCATGTATTCATTCTTTTCTTGTACACGTGCTGGTAGCGATCAGTCCATTTTATAATAAACATCGTTCCAAATAATTTTATGTAATCATTACCAACAAAAAGATTGTTCAACATTGCGTGCCTACCACAGTACGCAACAGGTCGTGTGTGGATTTTCATCAGCCCATGTGTGGTAATCGTAAAAATTGAAAATACCAGCCCTGGTAAAACAACATTCATTCGTCACCAACACGTTTACTGGAAATTCTCTCTATTAGTACGATTTAGAAGCCATCGCAAAAATGCAACCGCAAAGGATAATCAGTAGAAGTGAGATGGTAAAGGTGCAAATCATTTGTACACAATGTGCGCCAAATAGAGTATTGGAAAACTTCAACTTAATGGGTAATTTGGCGTGTACCTGAAGTTGCATCACCATATGCCATTTCTAAAATTTCCTTCCATATTCGCCCCGTGTCTGTGTGGTCTACCACCACCATAGCATTTCCTAGGTTGTAAATTTCAGTCTTTCTTCCGCGGTGGACCACCATAAGAAAAATATTTTCAGAAGGCGTTTGTCTATTTGGAAATCGTTCTAAATACATACGCTTTGCACGTGCCGCCTTTTCTGAAAAGCGGATTATGAAGTGCGGTGGGCTCGACAGTCATTGTAACTGCTTTAATAATATTTGAAAATACATAATATTGGAATCTGATAATACATAAGAAGTATTTATCGTTGCTACTGGGTCATCTTGAGTATTTAATATAAGTTCCTGCTGGTCATTTTCGCAATTTGACTGCGAAGTACTTTTTTCAATTCTGCAAATGCCTGAACGAAAGTCTGAAAGTTTTGGCTGTTGGCTTATCAGTTGTCACTAACATCTCCTTTTTTCTGAATTATTGTAACCGTATTCTCTAGTGCATCCTGCGTTAGTCGCCGTGTTAATAAGTATTCTACTCGATAATTTGTTTCTAAGTCTAATTTCAACAATAAAAAAGTTCTAATCTATGGTCCAGCAAATAGTTCTAGATAACGCTCAGTACTTTTTAGTTTCCATACAATATTACTTTGCTTATCTACAATTTAGCAACGATTTCGGTAAGATAGCGCCACCTACACCACAAGTCCGCTAATATTTTTACCGATTAGGTATAGAAATACATTACGGTCAGACGTCTAAGTGTTTATTTGCCTATGGTTTTAGTCAAAACTTTATTTTTGTCCCCTCTAGCTTATAAATCACCTTGTATATATATATATATACATACACAGGGTGTCCCGAGATAATATAAGTTGTACTTTTTTTTCTTATGGTCAACATATTAGATTTTCCTTTTTTAAATAGAGCTTAAAAAGTGCTTCATGCCCATATGTGACATACATATGCCAACAACAGAAATAATGTTAAAAACATGAAAAACTGTTTTGATCTAGATTACTCTGAAATTTCACATTGTTTTACGCGGAGTCATTAAAATACAGACACTATAAAAATATTTTGAAGTAACGTTGTTTAATAAAACTGCATGCTCCCTCATTGTAACTATCGTTTTTAAAAATGTATTTACAATGGGACCCGAGCTTAAAAACCTAGTAAAACGACAACACATCGTAAATGTCAATTAAAAAGAAAGTAGAAGTGTGCAGGCTTCGAAAAACACCAACTGATTTCTATTTTCATTCTATAATATTGGAAGCGGTTTGATGTGTGCAGTTCGCCTGCTGTTGTTCCTAGATTGCTCGTACTTTTGTGTTTGTAGATTTAATTTAGTAGTAGTAGGATCTCACAGTAATAAAATGACTGTGCCATATACCAGGTATTCACAGTGTACAACTCTTATTACCTATAACCTAGTAATCAATCAGGATTTTTGTATAATTATTTCTAAGCAGTTTGTTTCGCAGCTGTTATTCAAGAATTTTCGTAGAAGGACCACAAGTTAATGTGTATTGTCATAAATAGTAGCTTTGCTTTAATAACATCTTATTAACGTTTTATGCTACAAAAGGAACGCTACTGTTAATAGTTAAAATGTGAAGACATAGTAAACCTTTAGACATAATTAAACAAATCTAACATTTTCCCGAACTTTAATTAATGATTAAAAAAAATAACAATAAAAATACCAATCTAAATATTTATTTTTATTGAATTTTAAACTATTTTCTATTCTACTACTAGATTATTAGAAAACAACAATATAATGGGTACATATAGACTACATTAATTATATATATACACAGATAGCTTATGTAACAATAAATTAGGTAACTAATGTACAATATTACACTTCATTTAAGTAATGTGTAAAAAGTGTAAACATTACCTATTTGTGACAATTTATCATAGTATGTATTCTTTGGATAGATATAGTAGTAGCATTGAATATTCAATAGTAGTAGTAAACATTTTGACAAATAGTACAGTTGATTTATACTGGACTAATATGCGCAACATGTACCTACTTTGGTTAATGGAATTTCAAACATAAACAGTACCTATAAAGCAAGTAATACTTTTTCATCATCATTCAAATAGATAGATTCCACCAAGTAGAAACTACTTTCCTTAAAAGGTATGAAGATCTAAAATGAAGAGTGTATTCTATTTTTTTCTAATATAACTTTAAAAGTTGAAGTTGCCAAAGGCAACAAACTTAATATTATGGGAGAAATTATATTGAAAATAATATGGAGTACCTACTAGTAATGACTCTCTTTTGGGTTAATAATTGACAGTTTCATGTGTTTTATCACATCAATGTGCATTCAATGGTTTTAAATACAATACAATTTACCCAAGATGTTTTATGTATAGGCCACTTCGAATGTTGAGTAGTGTCCCTCGAAATGTATACTTAACAAATATCTGGTATTTTAATTTTCCTTCCTTAATGTATGTAGAAGTTCGTTTTTAAACACTAAGCCGTGTGCTATCTTCCATAACCAATTACCAACTTTCACTTACACACCTTGTACAGTAAAAAAACAAGTTTACTCTCATTTTAAAAAAACAACGTTACTTCTGATGAAAGTTTGATCTATTCTTAAATAGTATTCACATATCCACCAGGTGAATCATTTGGTAATTGTGACAAATAATACCAGTAAATGTTATATCAAGTTAGGTTAGGTTCTTTCCTGCAGTAAGCAAGTGAATCTCTTGATGGTGTTAGCCCCACCTTGCGTCCTATGAAGCCACGTTGAAAAGTAACGTGTTTTGTAATATTAGATTAATATTCCAATAGCTACAAAAATACCCAAAGTTCTACTTCTAAAAAAATGTAAATTACTTCTTTAACAGACAAATAGATTTCGTAAATTGTTTACTGATACCTTGTACATATTTCCGTCGTATTTACGAACATGTACTGGAGTTGTTATCAAAAATAACCACTCTGTAGGTACAGCAGAGCTGACTTCCAATTTAATATTAACAGTTATAACTACCCACCAATTTTTTAATACTGTGGTGTAGTCGGATGTTGAGGTATTATATGATGAAAGGTACTGGTTGTTGGGGCACCATTTAGCATTTGTGAAGGAGAATGTTTTACTTCTGAATTTCGAGGTCCATATGTACTATTCACAACAGTATTCTTTGCTGTAAGACTAGAAGAGTGATATGTAACATTACTATTGGTATTGCTTCGTTTTGAAGACCCATAGTATGAGCTGTAGTTGGAAGAATCATCTGATTGACCATGGCGTGAATGATTCGTTGTCAGTCCATACATAGACTCGGGCCTGTTGGTTCTAGCAACTTTTTGATTGTCTTCGTACTTCATGTTATCAGTGTCAGAAGAATTATTTCTTGGCGAATGAGTTGCATTAGCGCCAACCGTTCCATAAGCATCTGAACGTGTTGCAGTTGCCCCTGTTGTGATTCCTCGGACACCAAAAGAGCTTTCGGAACGTTGCTGCATTTGGTTTTGTACATTTTGGTTTTGCACATGATTTTGCTGCTGATTTAATCTCATAGGGTAGAGAGATTGCGCTGGAACCAACGGACCAGGTCTTGGTAAAGCATCTCGATTCACCCCATTATTTGATTTAGTGTATACTGATTGAGACCGATTCAAGTTTGCACGAGTTAATGGAGGGGATTTGCAATATAAAGACTTTGTACCTCCATATAAGGATTCTACTCGTTCCAGTTTACATAATGGAGCAGAGTACAAACTAGCTGACATTAAACTGGGGCAATAACCGGACCCAGAAGTGACAACCACATTGCCCGTTTGTCTATAATTATAAGATGAACTGTTGAATTTGCTACCAGACGGTTTTTCCAAATCATCATATGGATCTTCATCCGACTGAATGCTTAATGAATCAGCATCCGTAGAATCTTTAACACATTTATATCGTCGTGGATTTAAAATGTACTCGTACACAAAGCCAGAGATGATGCCTCCGGCTAGCGGACCAACCCAATACACCCAGTGGTTATCCCATTTACTTAAAACAAATGATGGTCCCAACGAACGGGCTGGATTTAAATACGGCATCTGCAACATGACAATAATTGAGAAATGCTTCAATTTACGGAAGGCTGATAAAATTACCGAAACAAATGTGCAAGCTCCGTAAGCTGCTCCAATTGAAAGAGAAGAACTGCCTAGCCATTTGCTGTAGGTATCCATTGTTACGAGGTACGTCAGAACGATGATGAAGGATAGAATAAGCTCGACGCCAAACCTCTCCCATGCCACAACATTAGCGGTTTGCATTAAAGCAATGGATAAGTTGCTCTGGTAACCTGGCATTGTCATTCTGTAATAATGAAGTTGATATTCGTTTTAATTTTTTTAAGTTTGTGAAATGAAATTACATGTTTCTAATTAATTATTTAAATAAATTGACAAATTTGAAATGCCCTACCTAATCTAATACCTAGGGTATTAATGTATATAAGGAAACTGTTACTTTGGATGTTTAGGGAAAATTTATTGACAAAATTAGTGTTTTTTATAGTACGTAACTGTTGTTCACAAAAATACATTTGCAATTTTGCAACTCTTTGTAGGGGTACCTTAATTCAAATTGAATGCTCGTGTCTCGTATTCTGTAAATTTATAATACAAGCATAGTTTAAACAACCGTGAAAATATTCAGAAATATTATTCAAGTATTTTTCGTAAAACGTATAAGAGTATGGAGACCAGCAAGCTCTATAAAATTGTTATTAGTTATTGTCGAAATTTCCTGACATCACATAAAAAAATTTAAAATTGTAAGTTTAATTCTGATTTATCCAGAATATGCACATTAAATCTGCAAAAGCTTTAAATAAAGTTTAATAGTTCTTAACAATAACATAACTAAAATATGTACATGTACGAACGCAAAAGATGACTCTACAGGAAAATACGATTTTGCAATGGTTCGGGCAGAGAACAAAAGTATATAAGAAAACGAAAGGGGTGAAGCAAGGATGCCCACTCTCGCCCAGACTATTCACGATTACTTGGCACAGGGTCCTAGGAAAAACGGCCTCACAACTGACGACACCATCACCAATCGAAGAAAACCTTAGCCTGCCTAAAATTCTTGCCTATGCGGATTACCTTCTAATTATAGCGGAAGAGGAGGAAGACGCGGGGAGGCTTCTGGACATGCTGATAGCAAACTTAATAGAGGCAGTAAATGCGAAGTGATGGCAAGATCTCAAACAAAGAAAGAATTAGAGAAGCGGCCGATAACGCACTGAAAATAGGGAGCCGAGAACAAAAACAAACACGCAAACTCAAGTACTTAGGGGTTTATCTCCCAGACTCATTAGCAAGACCGGAGAAAGTAAACCAGAGAATAACCAAAACACACCAAGCCACACACATGATTCTTCCTCTCTTCCGACAACACAAACTACCAAACGGAATAAAGAAGACAATATACAACTTCATTATAGCCACAACTGCTCTATACGGATTGAAACCCACCGCAATCACGAAAGCCAACAGAACGGCAGTTCGCAGGATGGAAAAGAAAATACTCAAACTATTTCAACTAACCACAGGGGAAGAAAACATTTCGACGGCACAAGAAATTCTAGAAGGGAAAACAATAACGAAACGGCTCACCACATCAAGAATCAAATACTGGGCACATATCCTAAGAAGACCTGCCAACCATCCTCTACAGCAAGCGTATGCCATGCAAACAGAAGAAAAGAAGATCGGCGGACCATGCTACACGTGGAATACATCATTGGGGAGGGACATCCAAAACACCGGCGTACCTAAACAGACATGGGAGGAATGGGCACGAAGAAAAGAGGATATCAGAAGAGAGGCAAGAAGAATCTATGCACTAATGGAAGAATCCGATCAAGAATCGACTGAAAAAAAAACAGGCTAACGGAGAAGAAGAAGAGAGAGAGTGAGGAAGGGAAAAACAAAGGAGAAGACGCGAAACATGTACCAGTGGGAAAGAAAACGATGGAGATCTAGCTGTCAACTGCAGAGGGGAAGGTTAGGGAAAAGCAGGAAGTACAATCCAGAATCGAACTTCCAACTAAGTGGCAAAACAGTTGTAATCAGTGCGATAAATATTAAGCAGTTAAGTAGTCATTAGGAAACTAAGATCGGAGCAATCTGTTACCTTAAAACAATAGATAGGTAAGAAATACGAACAATGTAAAACTTGATACCAAAGCTATTACGTTCAAAGGCACAATCGCATAACGGACAGTTGAAATAAGTTTGGGAGTAAATATTAAGTGGTTTATTAGTTATTATGAAACTAGGATAGGTGCAATCTGTAACCTTAGAACAATAGATAGATGTGAAATAAGAACAATGTGAAACTTTGATACCAAAGTTATTAGGCTCCAATGCATAATCGCATAATGGTCTCGGTTACGTACTCAAAAACCCCATTGATGCGTAGCTTACTATCTACCTGATGTTGCAGCAGCGGTGTCTTGCGGTATGCATTGCAGACATGCTACCGTTGTGCAATACCCCACCCTATCCATTAAATTTCTACCCACCTACTGGCATGGGGTGGGCCTGGCGTAATCCAGGAGTGACCCTCGAGTCAGCTCCATGTCAAATGATGATGATGATGTACGAACGCAAAAGATGACTATATCAAGAAACTTTAGCGGGGTATTTAAAGACGCGAGTCCGTATTACCTCAGGTTACCGTTGGACGCTGCCCGTTGCAGTTAAAACTGGGGATTATTTTGACAACTATTTAAGTAGAAAAACCATGAGTGGTTGATTAATCTACAATCGACCTTGGTCTGCAGGAGGTCATTAATGCTGATATGATGTTTCCACATTTCTTGTAAATGGAATTTCAGCGTTAAATGCCAAACTTCTGGCTTTGTAATAAGGTATCTGCAATAAGTGAAAAATAGGAAAACACTACTAAACTCATGGTTGATAAATTATTATTCTGTGTGCGTAAAAGGCAACCACGGTATTATTAATTTTTTCCAATGCATATTATTTTTAAGAAATTATATGCTTTATCGTTTTAAAGAAAATACCCTGTATATATTTTATTTATTGAATTCTACATAAAATTATGAAAAGAGGGAAACTTGAAGTTAACTGTTAGATAAGGAAAAATAAAAGCAATCTTGAAACTCTTACTGGTTTTGATAAATGCAAACAATTTCAAATATTAACCTTCATAAAAACCCAGTCGATGAAGTATATCCATGGACATAGAATTTCGCGTAGAATTAAGAAAATGAAAAATGTACAAAGCATTCCTTATAAAATAAAACCATAGCTTGTAGTTTTACAAAAACTTTAGCCGTTGGAAAAGAGAATATCTAGCATCTGGTCTGCCACAGTCTATGGTAGTGGGTTTCAAACTTTTTAAAGCACGACCCCCATTCGGCCAAAATTTGTATCGCGACCCCCCTGTTGTAGTACATTCAGAATCAGCAGCTAAACGGCTAACTGACGCCATCTATTACCAAGTAGCACAATTTATTTATTTGTTCTCCGCGTTTCCGGAAATTTCCATCATATTTGGGAGGGTGCTAGATGGCACTAGCGAGTAGCAAACCGCGGTGAGATTAGTCATCTTTTTAAAATTGTGTGCTGCACTACTGACTGTGTGTTGAACGCAATAAGTCGATAACACGTCAAATACGAACTATACTCGATTTTGTTAAAGACGGATAAATTTTTAAACGGTCATTAGAACCTTCCGTATCTGACAACGACAAGAATACAAAGAACAATACATTGTACAGCAATGAATATCTCAAATATGGTTTTACCGTTATTTCCCAGTGCGTACTTTGCCGAGATGTGTTGTCAAAAGAAACTATGAAGCCATCAAAGCTATTTCGACATTTAAATACCAAACATCCAGACAAAAATGAAAAGCCTGTGGAATTCCTTGAAAGAAAGCTAAACTCCCTGCACAAGGAGCAAGCCACTTTTATATCAGCAACCACTACTAATGAAAAAGCACTACTATCAAGCTATCGAGATGCATTTCGCGTTGCAAAAATGAGTAAGCCATATACAATTGCTAAAGATCTTATTGTACCAGCAGCTGTTGAAATTAAGCAAATATTGATTGGTGAAAAAGCGGCTGAAAAGCTGATAGCAATACCCCTCTCTAATAATACTATCCATAGAAGAAGAAAAAGTAACATGGCAGAAGATATTCGAACACAAGTTGTTGAAAATATTTAGAAGTGCACGTACATCTTCTTCACTTCATTACGGATATTTCTAACTATGCCCAATTTATAGCGTTTGTAAGATACAATACTGGTATTACATGGTATTACAGAAGATGTTTTATTTTCTACTCCATCAGAGGTCAATACCATCGGAAAATGTTTATTCGACACACTTTCATGCAAAGTACTAAGTAGGAGATTGAGTGGGCAAAATGGTTTGCTATATCCGCCGATAGCGCCAAGGCTATGGAAGGACATCGATCTGGTCTTGTTAGATTAAAAGAGATAATGCCAAATGCTACATCGAGAAGCTGTTGCATCCAAATCTTTACCTTCTGACATCGACAGTGTTTTGAATAATGTTATTAAAGTGATATATTCCATCAGGGGAAAGGCATTGCAGACTCGTATTTTACAAAAAATTTGTAAATACACGGGTTCTTCATAGGCGAATCTTCTGTAGCGCACGGAAGTAGGGTTGCCAGGTATCCCGATTAATCGGAATTGTCCCGATTTTGAGTCTCAAGTGCAGGTGTCCCGGCTAGATCTTTCGGGACGTTTAAATATCCCGGTTTATCGCTTTTTCGATTCTTACCAATGTTTGGCGTTGACAAATCGGTAGCGGCTACAACTGCGTGCCGCACGTTGCGTAGCTCGACTTTGGAAAAAAAATGCGGAATGGCAGGATGTAGAAAAATCAGCTGAATATTTGAAAACGAAAAATATTGATATAAATGACACATTTTTATTTAATTAAATTACTGCAATAAAAACCATATTAACAAGTGAAATACAATCTCCAGACTGGAAAAAGAAAATAGCTTCAGAAAAATGGGTAATTGTATTTTCCAAATTAGAAACGGAATTTCCCGAGCAATATAAAGATTTATATTATATGAACGAATATATCTTTTCCATCCCAGGTCACAACGGTAACATGGAGCGAATATTTTCTTTGGTGGAAATATAATGGATGGACGAGAGAAATAAACAACTAATCGATACTGTTGTAAGTATTCTTCAGTATCTAGAAAATTATGATTTTAATTGTTGCGAAATGCACGATTACTTATTAGATAATAAGGCTCTATGAAAAAGGCCAAATAAAATGAAAAATTCAACATAAAGGAATAAAAGGTCAGTTTTGTTTTTGTGATTTTTGAGTTGAATTATAAGATTATTTCTGTGATTTTTGTTTTTGTTCCTAAAAAATGTATTTTTTATACCGTATATAAAAGACAAGGATGGCTCAGTCGTAAGAGAGCCAAGTTTTTGATATAATAGTCCAAATGCTACCCGGTTCAAATCACTCCAGGGCCGGAAATGATTCTAATTTCCTAGGTGATCGGTACTGGATCCCGGTTTCCATTTGCCATTGGGGAAAAAATTCATGGCACTCCTCGTATTACTGTCGTATTAGAGTAGTAAGAAGACCATAAACGAAAACATCCAGCACAGGCAAGCTAAGCACGGTTTCGCACCAACATGGTAACCCGCAGGTCGGCCCCCCCCAACTAGCTTAGTCTTTGGGTCTATAAGGCCTAAGAAAGCTCCATAATATATATATATATATATATATATATATATATGTATATATATATATATTATCAGTATTGTCAGCACTGTTTGTATAATTTTTAAATATGTGACTCTTAAGTTGAGTTCTGAGATTGTTTTGTTTTTGTACTTAATGAACGTATTCTATACAATAATACGCTGTTTGCTTGCTTAAATACCTCTTTCCCTGTCTTTCCGTTTGCTTTTTTTTAGTTGATCATTATCCCGGTTTGACAACCAAGAAATCTGGCAACCCTACACGGAAGTAAGATGGCTTTCGAGGGATAACATCTTGAAAAGAGATTTCCAGTTAAAAGCGGAACTTTTAAAGTGACTGATGAGAAACCGGAATATGGGAACAATTTCCTTTGGCTTCTTAGGCTAGCTTTTCTTGCTGATAGCACTAAACACTCTGAATAGCAGTTTGCAAAGCCGCTATATTAACATAATAGCAGCCATAGACAAAGTTAACGGATTTATAAAGAAATTTGATTTCTGATCGACTTCAATTGGAAAAAGGAAGTTTGATTCATTCCAATGTGTTCAGGAACTCATGGAAGACTTAGTTAAGGATGATAGTAGCATACATTCTGAGTACGTGTTTGCAGATATGCAAGTTAGTTTGCACAATTTAAAACAACAGCTCATTGACTATTTCTCCAAAGAAATTCAGAACAGTTATGACAATAACAGATGGATACTGAATCCGTTTTTAGACAATTCCGTTAAACAAGCTGAAATTTCGACAAACATGAAAGAAAAACTTATTGAAATGAAACGGAATGTTGAAACAAGCCTTTCTTCTCAGTTGTCAGTCGAGGTCACAGTGAAATGCGACTCAATCGGCTACGGGGTCAAATCCTGGCTGAAGCGACGATAGTATTTCACTTAGTTAAGTTTAGGTTGCATGTTGCAAGAATGGCTAGTATGTAAGAGACGCCTGCACCCCCTTGAAGTAATGCGAAAACGGCTTCGGGGGGGGGGGGGTACTGTGAACCTAAAAAAAGGTTTCTGAAAAAC
>JABXWE010102396.1:0-17960 GCA_014611495.1 Limonius californicus
GATTCGAAACGCTATAATAATTTATTGGCAGAGCTTTTTATCGCCGTGGAAAAGTTCAAACACTCCCCCTTCCAGCGATATAAAGGTCTACAACACGGAAATCGGTCGGTCGGGTATAAACAATATTAAAATAGCCAAGCAGGTTGCACCGGAATAATTACCAACTTCACTGTGAAACAACTGTAATACGAATCCAAAAGATTCGTCGACCGGCCTGGTAAAACTTTCGCCGCTGCTGCCTGCGGTTGAGGGCGACAGATATTCTCGTCGACGGAGTCTCGGACTGGAACTGTAACAATTTATAAACGGTTAATGCAATACCGGCGAACACTGGGAAAATTAATTCACTCGCAGGTATGAATCGGATTTAATTAATCTGGACGGTATTCACTGGGTTAATTTTTCAGGATCGGAATATTTAACTGGGATCTTTTAAGAACAATTCTTAAAGGAAAAGCACGACTGGTATTTCTGACTTTTGAATAAATTCAAGAGCCAGGAAATAAGAGTCGAAAAGTGATTTTAAATTGGGCTGCGCTGTTGTTTTATACTGGAAAGTCCGGGGTGGTCGGAGATACTCGCGCTCCCACTCCAACGGGAAAGGAACGTTTGCTTCTGGCGAATCCTCGGATGACGGTGCTACCAGATGTTTGTTGTTCCGCGCTCTTATCTTCCGAACGCAAAATGTGGAGTTTTGAGATTGCTAATTTACTCGCAATTTAATTCACCCTTCACATTTTCACCCCGTTACAGCCTCAGCCGGGATTCGAGCACGCATCCAATCGGCCGCATTTCACTGTGACCTCGAGTGGCACTGCTACACCGGGGCCCTAATTTTATAAACCTATAATTTATTCTTTTGTATGTTAAGGATTGAGTCCAATAGCATTTTGGATTTTCACATTAAAATTTCAGAGAAAGTTTAAACGAAAAGGTATTCCATTCATATCGTACAAAGATACATTATCTCTTTGTTTTTCTGCGTTTGTAAAAATAATTATGTTTAACATTGATAGGTGCTAGAAATTTTCCTATTACTACAATATTCTTCTTATGCATAAAATGGCTCCGTCAAAAATTTGTTCCTATGTATATAAATGATACCTACCTAATCAAAAATATATTTGTTTGGTAAGTAGTGTAAAAGTTATGTTTTTAAACATATACAGATTGAATTATTAATACACTCTGTTGAAATTTCAAGAAGAACCATCCTGGCCAATGGTCTCTATCCTCCAAATCTCCATTTTAGTTGTCTTTTCCTCATGGCTTTTGCCACTCTACTCAGTCACTGTCCGTATCCTGTGATTTCTATCGGTTTTTCTGACATGCCCATACCACCGCAGTCGTTTTTCTTCTATATGGCTTAGCGTATTATATTCTACCTTCATTCATTTTTAATTTCATCATTTCTAATTATTTCTCGTCTATTAACTCATGTAACTAAGTACATCTTCGACAATATTCCATTTCTGTGGCATTTATTTTACTCATCACACTGCGCACTGAAGTGCTATATATTGCAGTTTCTGAATTTTTTTGTTATGTCCCAGTCCCATAATTACTGAGTGTAGTTGTTTGATGTTTCTTCTAGTTTGTAACAGAGTGTTATTTCTTCATCCGTTGTAGCTTCTTTTCTTAAAGAAAAACCGAGATATTTGAAATTTTTATTTGCTATTGCCTCTGTTTCTTCAACTTCCAAGTTCTTTACTTCTTTGGGTATTGTTGATTAATATTCCGTCTTACTAACATTTATCTCTATAGCCCATTTCTGGTGTATTCTTCTTTTAGTTTCCATACCATGCAGCTAAGATTCACAACCTAGTCGTCCGCAAAGGTCAAAGCATTTTTTCACCAATATAGGTATTTAGTTTTTTTCGAGGTGTTGTAACGGTATTTTTGGTTAGGTTGCCGCAACCCATTATACACTAGTCTCAGGAGTTTATATTTCGCGTTGAAATGCTACGCATGACTGATTTAACAAGACAGGATTTCCGGCGATTGATTCTCTGCATCTGAGAGGAAACGAACGTGTCGTTGAGTGATTTCCCGTAAAAGCATTTCGCTTAGAGTTATCTCGATTTTCTGGGAAGATCATCATTTGTGACGTGATCATTAGTTGATGGTGTGATTACGTTAACGACAGTTATTGTCATTATAATCGACGTGTCGTTCTTTTCTTGATTTTTGTCGTGTCAATCGTAGATTCCGATTGGTGAGTTTCCTTTGTCTTTTAAATTATAGCTGTCCTAACTTTTATTTGTATTCAAAATTAGGCAACTTGGGGACGGTGGAATTAGTCAGAAGAATTGGTACCTTCCAGAGGAAAAATTTGCTGTCTGCGAGAAACGAGAATTCGAAGCTATTCCGGCCGACACATCAAGAACACGTGCGGACTGGAGCTGCTTCAGGGATTTCCTGATCAGATTAAGCAAGGGAAGTGCAAACTTATGTTTAATTCTGATAATTTCGAGTCAATGTAAATAATCTTGTGTTTTGTTTGAACTTATTTATATTTTGGGATAAATAAGAACTACGTTGTCATTGTACAGAGTGTTACAACTATTTTACAGTCAATGATTCTTTAGATTGTTAATTGTACAAGTATTCGCGTACACAATCACGGTAGTTTCACTGTATATACAGTATATACAGCGTGAGTCAACAGGAGCGGTAGTATTGCGTTTTGTTCGGGTTTCACAGCGTTTTTTTTTTAATTCTCTTTGAACTACGCTGTACTCCGAGAGGCCTTTCGCGATTAGAGTGTAGGACGCGGGTTTGAGGGCGCTGGTTTGGGTTGTAAAACGCAGTATTTTTACTCTTCCTTGGGTCAGTTATTTTGGGCTGTATTGAGTGATCGCGTACTTGAGTACCGATACAGGTTACGCTTATAATTATATTTATTATTGTTGCAAACTTGGGTTACATTTACATACTACTTATTTATTTATTTTTGCTCATATTAAATATTGTTGCCGCAATTGTGTTTGTTATTTATTATTACCTATCATCGTTTCTGTAGTAAAGTATTAAGTAAGTAATACACTGTGGGTACGGCTAACCAATCAACATCTGCGTTAATGGTAGCGTATTTTATTATTAGTCGTTGGCGCCCTTTCTTTTCCACGAAATTAACACAAAGTTAATTAATATATTTATTCGGAATAAGCAGCGAACCGCCCATCTTCGATTGAGGTTCCGGGAGGCCATCATTAACAATTATTTACTTACTTAGTTAGAGATCAGGCGTAACAGTGTATCTTAAACAACGTAGGTGACGTTAAGCATCCCTGCAGTGGTACTTCGGATGTGTTAAAACTATTCCATATTTTCTTGTCTTATATTCACCTATACTGTGTTGTTTTTGTATTGGAAGAAGAACTTAGTGATCTTAATATGAATGTTATTTTATTGGCGACAACTTTATATAATTCATAAAATCTCTCCTATTTATCCATTTGTTACAATGTTCAGTTATATTCTGCCTTTATTGATTACAAATTGTTTGTTTACATCATTTTATAACATAATAACCAAACGGGAATTTCTGATTCATAATACCGTCAGCAAAAATTTAAATCTGGCAGTACTTAATGATGTTTATTTTGGGTTGCTTGCTCTCTCGTGAATCAGTCGATATTTAAATATTTCAAAATGATACAGTCAACGATAAAAATAATGACGTCAGTACGTTTTGCATACAGCTGTTTAACATGCTAGAGGGTTTTCGAAAGGAGATGGATGAGCCTGCTGTGCTGCTACCAATTTATCAATATTCTGGTCTGTATTTGTAAGCAGCATCCGCGATCAACTATTAGCAGGCTGTAACTAATTTTTATTCAAAGATTTGCGGTCGTTTTGAACCCACGTTTTACCAAATACGATGACGGAAATGCGATTAAAAACTATCCTGGCGTCGGTGGTTAGCCGTAGTAGCAGATATAGGCCGACGTTAAATAAAAACAAAAACAAACAAAAACTATTTTACCATAAGCCACAAACTCATTACTGAAGTTCAATTATAACTCTTCATTTATACTTACTTCTATGAATTCGTCTTGTAATTGTAAATATTCTTCTGCAATTGAACGCTTCATAGTTATGGGTGTTTTTAAATGACTGAGGAAAAGACGGGAACATTTAAAATGAAAGTTAGTAATTTACTGATTTTAGATTTCCCACTAGGGACTTGTTACTAGTAATCTGACATTTTTGTTCATAGCTGTTCGTCGCGGATTTATTTTTTCCTTTGTTTTCTTGCGTTTAACGTTGTATACTGCTAGCTTTTTCCATAAAATCAGTTCTTTTCAGAACTTAATAGCTATCATTATCCTTACAGGTAAGTTATTGAAAACAAAGCATTGTGGCATATTTTATAGGTTAATTATGTATTTACATTTTGGTTTATAATTTATTGGAATGGCGTTTAACCAGCAACACGACGCCTTTATTCTAATGGCACATTTTCGAAGTGGTTCTTTAACCGAGAATGGTATTAAAGCAAAGACTTAATATGCATCCATATAGAGTTTCCGTTGTACAGCACCTTCACAAAATTGATTGTGGGCGCAGAATAGACTATTGTCAATGGTTTAATAATACTTTAATTGATGATGTGCTGAATTTGACTTTCTATACCGACGAAGCATGGTTTCATTTGTCTGGCTATGTAAATAGCCAGAATTATCGAACATGGGCTACAGAAACTCCACATACTTTTGTAGAAACTGACTTACATCCTATTATAACTGATGTGTGGGTGGCCATGTCACAACAACGAATAATAGGACCAATATTTTTCCATGAAACAATCAATGCTGAGAACTTTAGAAGACTTATTTTAGAACCTTTTCTGAATTTACTTCACGACGATGAGCTGCAACTGGGTTATTTCCAGCAAGAAGGAGCTACAGCACATACAGCAAGAATCACTTTGCAATATTTGGAAGATTTTTATGGTGATCCGGCAGTGCTTAATTTCTAAAATTTTGGGTGTGGGAACGCTCATTTATTCTTATAAACCACCCTCTCTATTTTGTAATAAGGCCTAGTTAAACATTCCCTCACCCTCACCCCCGTTAACATCTCGGTGCCTACTGCCTACTCTGAATTTCCTATAAACTTGTTTCGATTTGCACCAACCATTTTGTATGAAGCTTACAATACCGGTAACCAATATACTTTTTTTTAATGAATAGTGAAATAAAAACAAATAAAGCCTTCTTTACATTTTTATTTATATAGGCCTACAGTACAGTAGTATTAATAATACATATCAATACGTAAACAGATGTTTTTGATAATTTTCTGAAAAACTAGTAAGTCTAAATGTTTAAAATCTATTAATGTTACAGCTTGAATTGTAATTTTTTATATTTTACAAAAACATTACAAAACATTACAAAAACAATATAAAACTAACTGTAAATAATAAAAAAAACAGAGAAAATTCTTTTTCACAACACAACTACAAGTCATGTTTTTGAAAACTTAGTGTTCTAAAAACCTAAAAGATATTAAAAGAGAACGAGTTTTAGGAAAAAAGTTCCCACAATGCAATGCTGTCTTCATTGTACGTTTTCTGCCTTCGTTGTTTTGACTTGGTGTCAAGTGCAGAATGGTGTCCCTTCGCCAGCCAAGACTTGACGTGTCGCTCAGGATTGTATCTAGCCACAGGAGGTCCCAGGAGCCTAATACGCAATAAATCACAAACAGTGCTGATGTAGAGTGAAGATCTTTGAGGAGACATAATTAAATTCATTGCAGAAAACCCACGTTCGCATTCAGCACTAGACACTGCAATACTATTTATGATTGAGATCAGTTTCTTAAACGACGGCGGCTGCTCAAGAATAGTAGGTTTCTCTCCGCTTAACATAGGCTTCAGTCCCTGCTTAAAGTGTCTGAAGTCTCTAATTATATCCCGAGAGCTGCTAATCTTGAATCTATCGCAGATTCGCTGGATCTCGTATTCTCCGTAGGTGATAGATAAGTCTTTTGGCCAATACATGGGGTGGATCACTTTGATGTCATTCATGATGGAGTCGTAGTTTTCAGACGCATTTGAAGATGATAGCAACCTTGAAGTCAAGTTGTTAGCAAGGCTCCGGTAGAACTGTTTTTCTGGAATAATCGGAATCTTGGCTCTTTCACAAAGTTCAACATCTTGAAACTTCATATTGTCTATAGCAATTTTAGCTTCCACTGCACGTCTACCCATGTTATCAACTCGGTTTTCAAACACTTTTATTAACATTGTTACGTCACTGTGAGCTTGGATTAAGTTGAGGCTTGATTTCTGAAGCTGTAAGGATAAATCCGCTAACTCATCTAAAGCATCGTACATTAACGCCAGGTTGTGTACAAAAGTTGTAGATGACAATGTACTACAAAGCCCTTTGTAAGTCGAACGTTGTTTCGAGTCCCGTTGCTTGTCTTCAGATGCTTCTAAAAAATGATTGTACAAAGCTTTAAAATCTGTCCATACTGCTTTCACCGCCATTAAGCTGGAGGCTACCCAACGAGTATCTAAAACACGGCCGATTTTCAAAATTTGCTCCTCTAGTCCTTTAGCAACTTCTGCCAACTCCCTGCTATTTTTCGGAGAGCAACTAAACATGTTTCTAATTTTATCCATGAATATCTTGAAATGATTGATTCCAGCTGCTTCTTCTACCGAATCGTGCACGGCAAGCTCTAAACGATGGTTTAAACAGTGCCAAATGAACAGGTTGGGGAATGTTTCAGTAAGCTGCATAGCAAGGCCAGATTTTTTGCTTAGTAGCACTGATGCACCGTCACAAGTTAGAGCAATCATATGGTCTTTCATGAATTCAAAGCTTAGACCTAATGCTTGTAACTGATTTAAAAGTTCTTGTAAAATACCAGCTGATGTTGTGCTATTTAGCTCAAAAAGTGTTAAGAAAATTGTCATAGGGTTTTGAATTCCTTTTAAAACAGTTCTGATATAAACCACCAAAGCATTTTTGTTCGAAACTGAAGTGGCCTCATCCAAAAGCAGTGAAAATTTAGTGTCTGACTTGATTAGGCCATTTATTAAGCTGATTTCATTTAATCAGAAATATGATGAACTATGTTGGAGCAAGCAACATTTGAATGGAGTATTCGGCCCATATCCAAACCATTGATTATTTGAAGATCGATTTCTGTTTCAAACTCAAAAACGGCCTATTTAGTTTGGCCTGCTTATAAGCCGTGCGGAAAATGCGCTCAGTAACAATCTGCTGCTCCTGATGCATAGAAGCAACAGCTTTTTTCAATGTATCTTTCTTTGCTTCATTGAGTATTTTTTCAGCTAAAGAGTGAGCTCGAGACCCACGGTGTAAAAACATCTTTTTCCTAAGAGAGGATTGTTGGTCTTTTTTATTGTATCCATAAGCGGTAACAGTTCCTAAAACCCACTCCTCACTAATTTTTAGGCCCTTTGTTTTCTCGGCACCTAGAGTACTCACGCTTCTGCAAATATTACAACCTAGTTCTTTGTTCACAATTAACCATGGATTTTTTGCTTTAAATTCAGCAATTTGTTCAAGAGACCAACAAACTGGGTGTTCACCCCCATTAACATAATCACTATCTTCATTACTAATCTTAGCTTCGTCTGAATCAGATCCTAATCCCACCAACCTGGATACTTCTTTGTCCGATGAGGAAGTTGAAGGGTAATCATCCTCCTTGATTCCGATTGCGTCTTGTTTTTCATCTTGATCAACAATTGGAGTCGTAGTCGATGCTTCCGAACTGCATTTCTCATTATTTACATTAACTTTTTGTTTCTTAGGGTTAGGTTTAAAGAAATCAAAAATTTTTCTGGTATGTACCTAGTCATAACTCGAGTAGTAAACTTTTGTAGCTGCACTAGCACTAGACACTAGTAAGCATAAACAAACACGAACAACGAACTGCGATTCAAAAACGAACTGATTACAAAACAGTGATGACGGGATGCAATGCAACTTGTGACTGAAACGCGTCAAGTAACCTACGCTGTGATCAGTGTTGCCACTGCCACTGTGATGTGTGTGCTGCGGCGGGGCGCGCTGAAGGAATGGAGGGGGTAGGCGGAGGGTGTTGTTTTGTTATTGTGTGGTGCGGACGAAATGACTGACCTCCATCCCTGATTCGGTGCATCACAATCGCTTGTTAGGGCGCTTATTATCTGCTTACGAGCCGCTCGCGAGCAAAGCCTAAAATTTATCCTTCATACAGTTTTTAAAAATTTGCAGTTTTAGAGTTACTTGCGTTCCGGCACTCTTGGGAGGTAAGGGAACGCCGTCCCCTTGCGTTCCCACTGAAATTAACCCCTGAAACAGACTGATATATAAAAAGCAAGAAAATATCATAATATCAAGAACCAAAAAAATAAGAATTGCGACATTGAATACAATAACACTATTGCAATCTAGAAAACTGATTGTAATAACGCAGATAATAGATAAATAAGATGAGCCGGAAAAGGAGAGAAAGTAGAAATTTTCTGCAGAAAATTTTACCATTTAAGAACCTTGTATTTATAAATCTTTTTTGATTTTTATTTGTTTCTGCTTATTTTTATACTCTCAGTATCAGCACTTTTGGTAATAATTGTTTTTTGTTGTCTCTCATCTCATACACACCTAATATCTAGAAATGTTCAAAAGCGTTGCTATTGCGATGGGCACCATATCGCAAGGGAATCGCAACATAAAAATTCAGAATTTGCAATGTTAATTTACAAGGTAAGATCAGGCTTTTCCGATGGAGAGAATTTAAGAGACTTAAAATAATAATGCGATATGATTATAATACATAATTATTTTAAACTGTCGAGTTTACTTGAAATCGGTAGAAAAAATGGATTTTGGTGTCCTTTTTGAGAGTTTATTATTTTAATATACTAAAATTATAATTGTCAAAAGTAGGTTGTGACATGAATAGCGACTAACTATCAATGTAGAAGCGTAAATATTAGCGTTATTACAACGACCTCAACTGTTAGGAACCAGGAAGTGAACGTGAGGGAAAGGTACTTAGTATTATTGAATTATGGAAACAATTATTGTTTTACTCTAAGTATAAAAACTGTAGTCAGGGAAACATGAAACTTAATATTTTTATACTGATGACATTTCTGTTGGGATGCCTTGGAATAAAATGCAAATACATTATAAGAAGTAGAAAACAATTTTTTTATTTTGGTAGCAATACAACATAATTTCAAACAGGACAATACAATCAATACAATACACCAATATAAATCAGTTTACTTACAAATACTTTTCACACTTTTTATATACCACTACACACATAACAGCATGATTATGTAGCCACTGGTTTGTCACTAACTTCGTCCAATCAAAATACTGTAAGTGTATTCTTGGCTGGCAATAGGCCTTAAATCTCGACTAGATTGTCTCTGAAAACCATATATTTATCTCATTGACTATGCTAATCAAGAAGCAGACATATTATGTTTAATCATGAGTAATCAATACAATGTGACCACAGTATCTACATGTTTTATAAACTGAATCCGGTAAATTAATTTAATCAATTGAGGAGGCAGCCATGGTAATTAATATCCTAATATCATCTCCCGTGACTAAGTTTTAGAAACTGTATTGCTTACACTGTTTATTTAAAGTATTGTAACACTGTACAGACACAGGGTTAATTAGTTTATAACAAATAGAAGTACCTCCTAAGATTTCTTAAATACTATTACTAGCACATGAAAAATTTTACATAAGCTACTGCATAAATCAATATTTTCAATAGAACAACACGTCAATTAACATGTTAAGAGCTTCAAAATGCTCATACTTATTAATAATTATCATATAATTTAAACTTCATGCAATCATAAATTTTGCATTCAAATGATGACTTTCTTTCCTATGTGAATTTTCATATGTCTTTGCAAATCAATTTTTCTTGCACTTCCATAGACACACCTATAACACTTGAAATGTTTCTCTCCTGTATGAATGCTCATATGTTCTTGCAGACTATTCTTCCGTGAACATCTATAGTCACACACATTGCATTTGAAAGGTTTCTCTCCGGTATGAATTATCATATGTCTTTGCAAATCCTTCCTCCATGCACTTTTATAGTCACATACATTGCACTTGAATGGTTTCTCTCCTGTATGAGTTCTTATATGTTCTTGCAATCTAGTCTTCCTTGCACTTTGATAGTCACATATATGACACTTGAATGGTTTCTCTCCTGTATGGGTTCGCATATGTTCTTGCACTCTACTCTTCCTTGCACTTTTATAGTCACATATATGACACTTGAATGGTTTCTCTCCTGTATGAGTTCTCATATGTTCTTGCAACCTAATTTTCCATGCACTTTCATAGTCACACATATCGCACTTGAAAGGTTTCTCTTTTGTATGAGTTCTCATATGGTCCTGCAACCTAATCTTTTCTGCACATTTATAGCGACATAGATTGCACCTGAAAGGTTTTTCTCCTGTATGAGTGCTCATATGTCTTTGCAAGCTATTCTTTCTTGCACTTTCATAGTTACAAATATTGCATTTGAACAGTTTGTCTCCTGTATTAGTTTTCATATTTTCTTGTAAGCTAGTCTTCTGTGTATCTTCATAGTGTTGAATAAGATCAATAGTTTCAGTTTTTATATCTAATTCTTCATGCAACGATTCCAGCTTGATGGAGAAATCATAACCATATTTACCATCATGACGTAAATCCGATACTTCCGATCCTAACTCCCATATTTGAATCTGTTTCTCTTTCTCTGAAAAACATAAATATATTTATATATGATATCCTGAGTAACATTTCTGTCAACAAGTTACAACACAGTAATGTTAAATAATCCCAAATTAGGCTGTTATTTAATAAATAACAATTGATATTTAATACAGCTCTGCCGTACATAATTAAACTACCAATATCTTCTATATCGTCAAGAGTCGCTATGAATATAATTATAAACATACAAAAACATCCTTTTGGTTTTTTCATGAAAATCCTGTTTTGATGTCCATTTATTTGTACTATTTACTTAACTTAATATTTATTTTACTATGCAACTCAAAATTACCATCTGTTCCCAACTCCGTTTCAGATGTTTCTTCCTTAATTTTAGAGTGATGCCTGGCTTTGCATGTAGGACTGTAAATATTTAATAACGATGCTGCACTAGTAACATCTGGTTTCATACCATCAGTATTGAATACTGGATCCATGTTGATGAATAAATTTCACCCTCACTACGTAACAATGTAATAAAGGCCCGTAATGTTGAATTAGTGTTACTTAAATACACTTTTAACAATATTTTCTTTGTTTTTACTAAATGTGCCAGACCTTACAAAATATTGTTTTAGGTTATGTATTTGACTTGTCACTTTTCAACATGTGAACTAGTTAATTTCGTATACAGGATGACTCAATAGGCTGGTCGCAAGAAATCAATGTTCGAAATTTTATCGAGGGACCCCCCTTAAAGTTGCCAATTGGCTAGAAAATGTGATTGGTAAAGTTTCAGCAGAACTTGATAACGTTAACCCGTGCCTCACTGAGGTTAAAGTTTAGAAAAATTGCGATTTTTAGCAAAAAATCCTCCGTAAAATGGAAACCATATACCCTAGAAACCTGATTCTTATCTCATTTTATAGGAAATGTGTTGCTTTAACGTTTTATTATTGTAACTTTTTTGCTAAAACGTACAGATTTAGTGCTATTTAGCATTTTTCAGGTCAGGTCGTGGTGCATATCATCAAAAGTTACTTTTCATGCAAAAGCCTAAAAACATTACAACATTCAATTACATATGCTTTCCAGATTCTATTTTTTGTATTTTTTATTTTGTATATTAAAAAGAGGGCACTGGTCAAGAATATGGGTCATTCTTGACCAGTAGGTACCAAAAAGAGTTTGGTTGGAGGTGTTTTCAAAAGTAAATGCAACAAAATCCAAATTGAAAATGAAGCAATTAGGGGAAACGATGAGCTAGGAAGGTGTAAAAATAATAACAAATAGTGTTTAAATGCATTTTGTTAATTATATTATTAATTATACATATTATTAAATTATTATTTTTCACAATTTTGAGATTAAGGTGGTCATGACTTAGAGAAGATACCACAGATGGTTTATCATTTTAGACAGTGCTTTGTCTGCAACCTCTTTATCAATTTTCCTGTATTTAACAAAATATTTTAATAATTGTAGGTCTTGGTTGGGGACGAAACTGGGTTTGGGGCCGTTGAACCACGATTTTACATAAATATCGACTATAAATCGACAAATATCTCCAATACCTTCTTTCTCTAAATCAGTTAATGAGAATTGATCCCTGAAAAGATATATTTTGAGAGAATAAGTGGCCTTTGCTATCCATCTAGCGTGATGAACAGCGCCAGGTACTCTAAAAGAAACATCTTTGGATGAAAAGGTCCTTAAAAATGAAGCAAACTTGAATGAATTCTTTATCATCATCCCTGGGCTGTTGGATTTTTAATTTTTCAAAAAGAAAACTTGTAGTTTGGCCTGGATTACTTGTTTTATGCTTAATATTTTCATTTTCAATTTCTGTTTTATGTTTCGTCTTGTCTAGCTTAGACCAACCAGTCAGGAATTTTTCAAAAATATCTAGCTGAAGGCCAGTAGTTGTACCCATTTTGCAATTAAAAACTACTTGTAGAATAACTTCTAAAATATGGTGGCGACATGCTAAATACAGAAGGCTTTTCTCTACTAATTGCTCAAGCAAAGCGCAGGTTCCCCTAAGGCGACCACTATTTACTGCCGTTGCATCAAAACACATTGCCACTGTTAAACTGCTGAAAATACTGATTTTGCCTGGGCAACCCCCATCCCTATTTTCAACCTGAGGAACATATATCAACTGTTTTTCATTGCCACAACTAATCAAAATCGCTACCCTCTATATTTTCTTTACTCAACATATCTGGAAGTAATTTCCCATCCCACTGTACAACAGCTTCCTCTAAATCGGAATTCCTGAATCTATTTTTGATGGGGTCAGTTCTTTAATGTCGGAATTGCTGTCTGCGGAGTCGTATGACACTTCTACTTACAATTAAATTCTGTGGGTCATGACTTAACGCCTCTGCTGTAGTTGCTATTATTCGCACCGTATCTCTATCAAAAATACTATAGGTACACCTATCTAACAATAAAGACAATTTTTCAGTAATTATCTCTTCAGTACCTCAACGGTGCCTCCTCTTCTTTATTTTTGGTCCTGATTCTTCTGGGTGTCGAAAATTATACTCCGTATCTTCTTGCATGGGCTCCTCTTCCTCTGATGTGCTGCTAGTGCTTGGTACAGATTCCAGTTCTACATGTTCTTCACCTTATAAAAATAAAATATGAGTTAGTTAATGTTAAACTATCTGGAAGTCAAGAAGATCGTAGAAAATCGATACATTGATTTTATTGTGGATGAAACTACCGATTCTTGTGGCCGTTACATTGTAAATTTGTTAATAGGATCTATGCGCGAAAATGAACCTAGTGAATTTTATTTAATTGCGTGTCGACAGTTAGACAAAACTAACCATTTAAGTATTTTAAGATCTGTAAATGAATGTTTTATGAATTATTTTGTGCCTAATGTAGTTCCTACTGAAAAAATTTTACTTATGGTGTCAGATGCCGCCTCTTACATGGTTAAAGCCAGTCAAAAACATAAAACAATTTACCCAAATTGAGTTCACGTAACTTGTTTAGCTCATGGATGTAGCATAGTAGCTGAACATATTAGATGTGAATTTCCTGATGAAAATGTACTACTTAGTATCGTAAAAACAGTATTTGTCAAAAGTCCTTTATGGGTTCGGTTGTACAGGAACAAATTGCCGAATTTACCTTTACCTCCCGAATCAGTGTTGCCTAGGTGGGGAACTGCGTTGGAAGGGGCAATCGTTTATGCTGAACATTTCGTAGCAATTAAGGAATTACTTTTAGAGTTTAATGACCAAGACAGTACTGCTACTGCAAAGTCACAAAATATTATAACAAAAACCTCATTGGCAAATCAACTAACCTTTATCAAAACGCATTACAGTTTTATAGTAAAAACTATAAATAATTTAGAAAAGCAGAAAATGTCTAATAGAATCCGTTGAAATTGTTAAAGAATTTAAAGACAATATTTTAAGTTCTAGGTAAAATTGGTAATTCAGTAAATAAAAAATGTTTATGCGTTTTAGAAAAAAAACCGCGTCTGCAAAATCCTTGAAGACATTTACGAAATTTTGAATGGAAACTTTGAAATTGATTTAGGTGTAGAATTTTCGGCTTTAACTAGTTATTTTGATTATGCCCCAATTACCTCGCTAGATGTTGAAAGGAGCTTTTCAAGTTACAAAAACATTTTGTCAGATAAAGGAAAAAATTTCCGCGTAAATAAATTGGAAAAACACGTTGTCGTAAATTATAATCGATGATATATTTAGTCTTGTTAAAATATACATACTTCCCCATTTATATCAGCTTTTGTAAATAAATGTAAATAAATTACAAAATGTACCTTATTTGAATTTTTGCGGATATTTCGTCATTTTTACTACATATCTATGCGCATATTTCATCAAAATTGTTCGTATATAAATCCCTCTTCAGTGATCACATTTAAAAAACAACAATTTTATAATTATCATCAGAACATATCCGAATCGAACACCACAACATCTCCTCCAGTAGCTATTTTCCACTGTATTTATTCTTTCTTTCATATTTTGATTTAATGTCCGTACCTATGACCCATATGTTACACAACTCTCTACTAACGCTTTAAACAAGCAGGTTTTTGTCTCCTTTTGAATTTCTTTATTCCATAGTAAGGAGTTTAGTTTACTAGTTATAAGTAGCTCATCTTCTTTTACATAATATCTCTCTCATCTCTACCGCCCCAAACTTCCTCTAAGAACGTCTCATTGAGGGTCAAAAGACCGTATAAAGATGCGCCCCTTGTTATTTCTTTAAGACAATTAGATTACCGTTCATGGTTTTTGTGCTTAACCAGATGTCAAAATGACCCCAAATAAACTGCTACATTGTTTGTGCTAATAAAAAAAACAAGCATCCGTTTTAATCATCAGTAATAGATACAATGTGTTGGTAGTACATATATTATAAACCAAGTCTGGTAAAATAACATAAATAAATTTAGGAGACATTCATTGTAATCACATGCAAGTTCACAAATTTCGTTTCTTCTCCTGCGTAAGTCTTACTGACTGCATTGGTTACAGAATTTATTTATAGTATTATAACACTGCACAGACATAGGGTTAATTTGTTTATAACACATAGATGTTTGAAAATTGCTTTAGAAGTTTTATTAGTGGCACTTGAAAGGTTTCTCTTCTATATGAATTCTCATAAGTTCTTGCAACCGAATCTTCCATGCACTTTCATAGTGACATACATTGCACTTGAAAGGCTTCTATCCTGTATGAGTTCTCATATGTTCTTGCAACCTAATTTTCCTTACACTTTCATAGTCACATACATTGCATTTGAAAGGTTTCTCTCCAGTATGAATTTTTATATGTCTGTGCAAATCAGTCCGCTGTTATATATGTGGTCAGGTTGGCAACGTCTTAGTTAGTTAGTGAGGTTGGCAGAAGGGGAGAGTAACCAAACTAGTAAGGTGTGTACCGGATTGAATAATAAATTCACATAACAACAAACTCTTGTATTATTAAAACCTGCTTGGACAAACATAACATGGTGTCAGGTGTGGAAAACACAAACGAAGAATAAGCTAGATATATTTCGAAAAATTAATTATTAGCCGAGATACAACATAACCTCGAAGATGGAGTTTAAACCGCCAGAGCCATTACAATTTAATGGGCAGCAAGACAACTGGACGCGATGGAAACAACGATTTAACTTTTTTATGCAAGCTTCAGAAAGTGTTAAGAAAGCAGAAGGAACGAAAATTGCGATTTTAACGACCTTGATTGGAGACGATGGGATAGCCCTGTACAATACATGGAAGGACGAAGAGAAGGGAACTCTGGAAGAAATTATAAAAAAATTGGATGCCCACTTTATACCAAAGGTGAATATCACCATGGAAACATACAAATTTAACAACATTGTTCAGAAAGAAGACCAAAGTATAGACTCGTTTATAACCGAATTAAAACAGCAAGCAGCTCTTTGTGAATTTGTTTGTAAAATAGAAGATTGTAAACAATCGTATGCAGACAAGATGATAAGGGACCGAATTATAATAGGACTACGAGACATTCAAGTACAACAGCAATTAGTAAGAAAAAATGACCTAAATATCGAGAAAATTCAAGAATATTGCAAATCAATCGAACTGACGAAAGAACATGTGAAACTTTTTCACCCAGAGCAAGAGCAAATAGATGCAGTAAGAAGTCAACAAAAGTACAGATGTAGAAAATGTGGGTATAAACACATGAGAGGAATTTAACAAGACGTGCCAAATGTCAAGGACGAAACCATTTTGCGAAGGTATGTTTATCAAGATGAGTTACCCAAGAAGAGGACAGTGAACGAATAAATAGGATGAAGGATCAACAACAAAACTACAGCAGACGAGAGAAACAAGAAATCGTCCAGCAAGTTGAAGCAACAACCGAAGAACCAGAAGACGAACACAATATTGTATATATTAACCTAACGACACAATCAACCAAAAGAGGAGAAGGCTGGTATGAAACACTGGATTTGTCAGGTATCAATGTTGAATTTAAATTAGATAGTGGAGCTGAATCTAGCATTATTCCTTATTCTATATTTGAGAAAATAAATGATAATGTAATACTAGAATTAGAATCAACCAATGTAACATTAGTATCATATGGTAATTTTAAGCTTAAACCTATAGGTCAGGTGAAAATTAATTGTAAACATAAGAATTTACAGAAAATCATAAAATTTATAATTGTCAAGTGTGACTCGCAAGCATTGTTAGGGTTAGACGATCGTGTAAAGTTTGATCTTGTACGCAGAGTTCATTCGCTAAAAAACGAAATACCAAAAACTGAAAAACAGCTTCTAGAACAGTATAAAAATGTATTTACAGGATTAGGTAAAATACCGGGCGAGTGTAGTATTAAGCTAAAACCAGATTATGTACCTGTAGTGCAACAACAAAGAAGAATTCCCATCGCTTTGCATGACAAATTAAAATGTTCACTAAGTTTGCTCGAAAAACAAAGTATTATTACTAAAGTTTAGTATCCTACCGAATGGGTAAATAGTTTATTAATAATCGAAAAACCAGATAAATCTTTACGTCTATGCATTGACCCAAAACCGTTAAATAAATACATATTAAGAGAACACTTTTCGATACCTACAGCAGAATTTATCTTAAGTAAATTGACTGGTAAATCAATATTCACAGTGATAGATATGAAAAATGGATTTTGGCAATTACAACTAGATAAAGAAAGCTCTGATATGTGTACTTTCAATACACCTTTCGGCAGATATAAATTTAATAGAGTACCATTTGGAATAAGTTCCGCACCGGAAATTTTTCAACGAAAAAATTATCAAATTTTTGGTGATATACCAAATGTCAATATTTACTTTGATGATCTTATTATAGCAGGATCCAATGAAAAAGAACACGATGAAACATTAAAAACCGTTTTTGATCGAGCCATATCTAATAATGTTAAATTTAATAATTCAAAAAATCAGTATAAATTAAATGAAGTAAAATTTATGGGTCAGATAATTTCAAGGGATGGTGTAAAACCAGATATGAATAAAGTAGAAGCAATCCGTAGAATGGAAAGTCCCTCAAATAGAACTGAATTATTAAGATTTATGGGAACATTAAAATTTTTTGCTAAATTTATACCTAATTTAACAAAATTGTCAGCTAAATTAAGAGAACTAACACGTCAAGATGTTACATTTGCTTGGACACATGAGCAGGAAAAAGAATTTAAC
>JABXWE010102397.1:0-18769 GCA_014611495.1 Limonius californicus
CCATGGAAACATACAAGTTTAACAACATTGTTCAGAAAGAAGACCAAAGTATAGACTCGTTTATAACCGAATTAAAACAACAAGCAGCTCTTTGTGAATTTGTTTGTAAAATAGAAGATTGTAAACAATCGTATGCAGACAAGATGATAAGGGACCGAATTATAATAGGACTACGAGACATTCAAGTACAACAGCAATTAGTAAGAAAAAATGACCTAAATATCGAGAAAATTCAGGAATATTGCAAATCAATCGAACTGACGAAAGAACATGTGAAACTTTTGCACCCAGAGCAAGAGCAAATAGATGCAGTAAGAAGTCAACAAAAGTACAGATGTAGAAAATGTGGGTATGAACACATGAGAGGAAAATGCCCCGCATTTAACAAGACATGTGCCAAATGTCAAGGACGAAACCATTTTGCGAAGGTATGTTTATCAAGACGAGTTACCCAAGAAGAGGACAGTGAACGAATAAATAGGATGAAGGATCAACAACAAAACTACAGCAGACGAGAGAAACAAGAAATCGTCCAGCAAGTTGAAGCAACAACCGAAGAACCAGAAGACGAACACAATATTGTATATATTAACCTAACGACACAATCAACCAAAAGAGGAGAAGGCTGGTATGAAACACTGGATTTGTCAGGTATCAATGTTGAATTTAAATTAGATAGTGGAGCTGAATCTAGCATTATTCCTTATTCTATATTTGAGAAAATAAATGATAATGTAAAATTAGAATTAGAATCAACCAATGTAACATCAGTATCATATGGTAATTTTAAGCTTAAACCTATAGGTCAGGTGAAAATTAATTGTAAACATAAGAATTTACAGAAAATCATAAAATTTATAATTGTCAAGTGTGACTCGCAAGCATTGTTAGGGTTAGACGATTGTGTAAAGTTTGATCTTGTACGCCGAGTTCATTCGCTAAAAAACGAAATACCAAAAACTGAAAAACAGCTTCTAGAACAGTATAAAAATGTATTTACAGGATTAGGTAAAATACCGGGCGAGTGTAGTATTAAGCTAAAACCAGATTATGTACCTGTAGTGCAACAACAAAGAAGAATTCCCATCGCTTTGCATGACAAATTAAAATGTTCACTAAGTGTGCTCGAAAAACAAAGTATTATTACTAAAGTTGAGTATCCTACCGAATGGGTAAATAGTTTATTAATAATCGAAAAACCAGATAAATCTTTACGTCTATGCATTGACCCAAAACCGTTAAATAAATACATATTAAGAGAACACTTTTCGATACCTACAGCAGAATTTATCTTAAGTAAATTGACTGGTAAATCAATATTCAGTGATAGATATGAAAAATGGATTTTGGCAATTACAACTAGATAAAGAAAGCTCTGATATGTGTACTTTCAATACACCTTTCGGCAGATATAAATTTAATAGAGTACCATTTGGAATAAGTTCCGCACCGGAAATTTTTCAACGAAAAAATTATCAAATTTTTGGTGATATACCAAATGTCAATATTTACTTTGATGATCTTATTATAGCAGGATCCAATGAAAAAGAACACGATGAAACATTAAAAACCGTTTTTGATCGAGCCATATCTAATAATGTTAAATTTAATAATTCAAAAATTCAGTATAAATTAAATGAAGTAAAATTTATGGGTCAGATAATTTCAAGGGATGGTGTAAAACCAGATATGAATAAAGTAGAAGCAATCCGTAGAATGGAAAGTCCCTCAAATAGAACTGAATTATTAAGATTTATGGGAACATTAAAATTTTTTGCTAAATTTATACCTAATTTAACAAAATTGTCAGCTAAATTGAGAGAACTAACACGTCAAGATGTTACATTTGCTTGGACACATGAGCAGGAAAAAGAATTTAACAAGTTAAAACAAATTCTTAGTGAAAGTCCAACTTTGGCAATCTTTGATGAAAATAAAGAAACTGTTATACAGTGTGACGCATCAAGTGAAGGTTTGGGTAGTTGTCTATTTCAGAATAACCCTGTAGCATACGCTTCACGATCTCTTTCTAAATCTGAAGTAAAATATGCACAAATTGAAAAGGAATTGCAAGCAATAGTTTTTGCATGTGAAAAATTTCATTACTTTGTATATGGACGAGAAGTTACGATTCAAACAGATCATAAACCATTGATTTCAATTTTTTCCAAGGATTTAACTAAAGTAAGTGCACGATTACAACGTATGTTATTAAAATTGTTAAACTACAAAATAAAGCTGGTATACGTTCCTGGAAAAGAAATGTTTATAGCAGATACTTTATCTCGAAGTTATATTAACCCGCCCGTGACCGTGCTAATGGAATTTACGTGGCAGCCCGTGCGGGGTAACTCAGTTACCCCATGGTTTTTTTTAAATTTTTGGTACATTACTTGTTTTATATTTATTTTAAAGATATTACAAGTCAAAATAAATGCAACACGGCAGTTCTCCTAAGTATCTGATTTACTGACGATACAAATAAAAATTTATATATTCTAAATAAATGAAGTAAATGTAAAATGATTAATTCTCCAACTGTTCGCATTCAAGACAAAATTATTTTTTTATTTCCTTCCGATGGACATTGCAGATTGTTTTTCCGCATATATGATATTTTTTACTTTCCGTCATGTTTTCGAGGACAGAATGAGCACCTTGTACTTGCAGCATTTTGAGGAATATTTACGGGTGGGTGCTGTTCTGGTTATTTGGTATGGGATGAAAAAGTTAAAAAAATATTTCTAAATATCAAAATTACAAACAAATATGATGTATTATCCTACGCTAATGTTTATTGGAGGCATACATGAACGGGCAATGCCGTGAATACATTATTTACGAAAATATTTAAAAAAAATTACTTCTGGGGTAACTGAGTTACCCCGCACGGCCACGGAAGGGTTAAGACAGAAGTGCCCGATGATCAAGAAATGACATACATTATCCATACATTGTCAAATAATGTACCCATGTCTGAAGAAAAGAAAGCTATTTTTAAAGAACGCACAAAGCAAGATGCTACATTATTACAAATTTGCAAATTTATTGAAGGTGGATGGCCAGTTAAACAAAAGATTCCTAATGACTGTAAAATTTATTTCAGAAATAGAGATAAATTAAATATATCAAATGAACTATTGTTCCTAGAACACAAAATAATTGTACCATCATCACTTAGAAATGAAATGTTAAAGTTAGTCCATGAATCACATTTTGGGATTGAAAAATGTAAATTAAGAGCCAGACAAATTTTTTATTGGCCAAATATGACCGATGATATTGAAAGTTTTGTTAACAAATGTGTGACTTGTCAAACCCACCGAAGATCAAATACCAAAGAACCACTAATTAATCATCCCATACCCAGCAGAGCATGGCAAAATTTGAGTACAGATTTCTTTGAATTTAATAGAAATAATTATATCGTACTGGTAGATGCTTACTCTAACTGGATCGAAGTCAAACAAACAAAAGGGAAAACAGCAGATGATGTCATAAACTTTTTGAAAGATGTTTTCTCAAGATTTGGTGTTCCTGATCAAATATTTGCTGATAATGTGCCATTCAATAGCAAACAGTTTAAACATTTTGCAACTGAATGGAATTTTACTACAAAATATTCTAGTCCCCATCACCATCAGTCAAACGGGTTAGCAGAACGAACTGTGGGAATTGTTAAAGAAATGTTGAAAAAGGTAAAAAACAAAAATGATTTACATTTGTTTTTAATGGAATATCACAATACACCACTACCTGCAATCGGATATTCTCCATCTCAGTTATTATTAAACAGAATCCTGAAAACAAAAATACCAAGTTCGGAAGAAATACTAAAACCTGCAATAATAGATAAAAACGTAATATATGAAAAATTACAACAGAAGCAAAGCATGCAGAAATATTATTATGATAAAAACGCTAAAGAACTGCCGAAGCTTAGTGAAGGAGAGGCAACACTCATACAAACCACGAAAGGGTGGAAGAAGGGAAAAATAATAAAGAATGTGAATGATAGATCCTACACAGTTCAGGACGAATTCGGAAATACATACAGGAGAAATAGAAAATATTTGAATAAAAGTCATTTAAAACACGACAAAGCACTAAATTATACTGAATTATTCAATGATTTATTCGACGAAGATGATCTTAAAATGAATATTAATACAGAAGATATTGACAGTGAAGTAATTGAAAACAGAGAGGAAGGAAATAGTAGAAGTAATGTAGATCTAAAGGACGATACGCCAATTTCTGAAGAAAGTATTATTGAAGCAGAAAGCGAAGAAGCAGATGCTGATGAATTAGACGACGTAGAGGTTAATGCACCTTATGATATATTTAATGATACCGATAATCAAACTGCTTCAGAAGATAATACTATTGACGAAGGAAGACCTATGAGAACTAAAACATTACCAATGTATTTACAAGACTATGACCTTACAGAAGATACAGATTAACTTCAACTGTATACTTTTACATTTATATATAGTTTGTGTTAAGTTAGTTTTAGAACATGGTATTTTCTTTATAAAAAAAGGGCGTGTTATATATGTGGTCAGGTTGGCAACGTCTTAGTTAGTTAGTGAGGTTGGCAGAAGGGGAGAGCAACCAAACGAGTAAGGTGTGTACCAGATTAATAATAAATTCACATAACAACAAACTCTTGTATTATTAAAAACCTGCTTGGACAAACATAACAGTAATGGCACTTCTGCCGAAGTCGGACTTAGTTTAATATATTCTTTATTTGGGTAGCATTTTTTTTTCTCTGATTGCATAATTTTATAAGACGGAAATCTGTCGGGATTGCTCAATCTAATTAAACCATATTGATGCCTAGACAACCTACCATCTACTAATAAAGCTAGAGCATCTTCACCTGACATTATGCGGGAGTGAATTTGGAGGGATGATCTATAAGCCTTTCTGATCTTAGTTGCCCGTGTAGGGCTGGTTGAGGTGATCTCTTGAATTAATTTGGAAGCCTCTGTATGTCCAGATGCTCTTAATTAGACTCATCTGTGTAGCGAAACTTAATTCCGCAATAGGCGTAGAATTCCGCAGGTGTTCCGTTTTTCTGCGCTTGGTGCGATCATTACTTTCTTCAAAATAAACTGTTGGAAGTCCTCGCTGCTTTAATTTCGAAGGCTTGTAGCGTGTAAACGAAATTGAAGTGTCTAGCCAATTACTATATTTCATGACAAATCTAGCTTTTGATCTTCCTAAATTCATCCATCTTGACTTGAATTCGGACTTAAAGTGGCATATTTTGCTATTAAGGTACTTAATATACTTTTCATTTCTTGAATATGGTTTGTTAAATAAATGAATTGATCTTCGATTTTATTTTGTCCAGAACTCAAAATATCGAAAAGTTCTTTTCGTGTTATGAACATATTGTCAGAGCTTTTTCCTGAAACCAAGAAAAATAATAATTAATAAAATTCACCCACTTCAAAGAAGACCGCCATATTGTTAGCTATTAAAACGAAAATCGCAAAATATTAAAATGTGCCCTAATTGTACCATAAATACACATTTTAACCATGCAAACAACAGTGCTCGATACACAACTAAAAGTTTACCTATTTCTACGAACACACTATTTTCCAGAAAATTTTACAATGATGACGTTTTTATTTAAGTGTTACTGCTTTATCAGAAAATAAAAATTGCTGAAAATATAATACATACCTGAGGTTGACGGTTCCATGACAAAAAAAGTGAACGACTCACAAAACAAAACACAGTCTTCAAAATTCACTCAACAAATTGTCTTAATTACAACGCCACACGCGGTCTCCACAACTTATTGTACTCGACTTCGGCAAGGGGCAGGAAGGGGGTTGTCGGTCCCGAGACATGCGCAGTTTTATGCGCCCAAGTGTTGGCTACATTAGTGTCATAAAATCGAATGCATTCACTGCACTTTAATTTTTGAATTAATACCAGCTTTTATGGTCACTGATCCCACTGTGCGTCGTGGCCTTATAGCCCACACAATTATTCGATTCCATGAACAAACAGAACATGAAAATAGAGAACAGCGAAGGAAGAGTACACTGAAAATACAGAACAATGGAAAAGAGAACAACGCAAAAACAGAACATAGAAAAAGAGAACACAGAGATAAAAGAACCTTGACAAAGCAGAACTCTGAACAATAACAGGAAAAATTTGAACAATTATTTAACTTTCTACACTTTTTCTTTGTTCATGTTTTTTTGTCTCACACACAAGCTTAGCTTATGTGCAATTTGTTTTGATTGTTTGTTTTCTTAGTCGATATTGTTGTATTTTTGTTGCTCTTTCTACCTAGGTAACGTATTACTGTGTTCATACTTTTTGTACGTTAATGATTTCGGCAGCGAATGGCAAACTTATGGTGATTTAATATATGTATTATAATTTGCTAAATGTTTTTTATATTTTATATTATCTATACCTATGTATACAGGGTGAGTCAATAGGGCGTAATTCTTCCATAACTTCTGACATGTTAAAGCTACGGCTGCGATTCAAGGTTTAGGTGATTTAAATGATGGAAGTGCATATTTTAAAATTAGTTTCGATTATACAGGGTGTTCCATTTTAGAGGTACATACATGACGCATCGCAATTTTTTTAAATAGAAATACCCATTTTTTTCTTCGGTATTTTGAAGCGTATTTAGTGGCCTATACAGTGGTGTAACATTTTTGGAATTCGTTGGTGGAACAATTAAATATAAAATATTTTTCGAAAAAATCAGTGTCGGCAGACCAAATTTTTAAAGCTCAGTATTAGTCGATTTTTCGAGATTTAAAAATGGGCTTTTGCATAGGGGCAGAATAGGCCATGTTTTAACTCTTGCCTTTTGCAGAATTCGATTATCTTATACAGGGCGTAGACACGCGTAGTTTAAAACGCCACAAACTCAAGACACTTTAAAAGAGCCAAAACTCATTTTTTTCAAATGGAACCACCCATAAAAAAGTTCATAGGGGTGTGTATTTTATTTTTCTCTACAACTTTTGTACAACATGTCATACACCTAAAATTACCCGTTTTTGAGGTATAGACATTTTTTAAAATTTTGGTGCTACGCACTACAATAATCAAGTTAAGTACCTGCGTGGAAACAATCGCGGTAGGTCGGAAACGAATTCATGCCAAACGTCAAAGCGTGTCAAAGTAATTAATGTCAAAGTTTGGTTGCCACAAAGTTAATTAGTGGTAGGAAGAATGAACTTTCCTAAGAAAGAATTAGTAGACATCATCTACGCCCTGGGTAAAAGTGGTAGAAACTGCCTTTTGGCTGCAAGAATATACACCCAAAAATATCCAAACAGAAACCACCCGCAAGAGACATCGTTTCAAAGATTGAAGAAACTGAAGAAACAGAATCGTCGAAAAAGGGCCACGCATGAAGAAAATGAGTTTACTGTTTTACTGGAATTGGTTGAGGATCCGCATAAAAGCACTCGACAAATTAGTAGAGAAGTAGATGTCACTCAGACGTCTGCGAGCAGAATTATTCAGCGACACAAATTTCACGTTTACCATGTGCAACTTCTGCAGGAATTAAACGAAACTGATTTTCAAAGAAGACTAGACTTTTGCCTGTGGGCAAATGAGCGAACACAGGAGACTCCTTTGTTTTTCGAAAATGAGCTGTTCTCTGACGAAGCCACGTTTCACCGCAGTGGCAATGTGAAATTTTCATTATTACGCCACCGAAAATCCTCATTTTACCCGAACTGTAGACCACCAGCACAGATGGTCTCTCAATGTCTGGGGTAGCATTGTTGGGGGATATGTTCTGGGACCCTATTTCTTTGAAGGACGTGTGAATGGAAATAATTATCTTTATTTTTTGAGAAACGACTTTGAAAATTATCTAGATGATTTACCCTTAGATATTGTACGAAGACTATGGGTTCAATATGACGGCGCCCCTCCACATTACAGCGGCCAAGTTCAGCACTACCTTAACACTTTTCCTAATCGGTGGATAGGTAGAGGGGATCCAGTTAATTGGCCAGCTGGATCACCTGATCTTACGACATTGGACTTTTATTTATGGGGTTTTGTCAAAGATCAATTATATCAAATTCCACCTACCACAAGAGACGATATGAAGCAAAGAATACTGAATGTTTTTCGAAGTATCCTGCCCCATACACTAAGTGTCAGGAATTCATTCAGAGAAAGAATCCAGTTGTGCATTGAACAAAACAGGAGACATTTTGAACATCTCTTATGAACTTTTATTTAGTGTTATCGTTTTTGTGTTCTACGTTTATTATGTTAATTCTTTGAAATAATGTCACTTCCCAAAAAGCAGTTTCTATCACCAACACCCAGGGTGTATACCATTTCTATTTCCTCAGGAAAGTTCATTCTTCCTACCACTAATATTAACTTTGTGGCAACCAAATTTTGACATTAATTACTTTGACGTTTGGCATGAATTCGTTTCCGAGCCACCGCGATTGTTTCCATGCAGGTAAGTTGATTATTGTAGTGCGTAGCACCAAAATTAAAAAAAAAATGTCCGCACCTCAAAATGGGTGATTTTAGGCGTATGACATTTTTTACAAAAGTTGTAGAGAAAAATAAAATACACACCCCTATGAACTGTTTTATGGGTGGTTCCATTTGAAAATAATGAGTTTTGGCTCTTTTAAAGTGTCTTGAGTTTGTAGCTTTCTAAACTACGCCCTGTATAAGATAATCAAATTCTGCAAAAGGCAAGAGTTAAAACATGGCCTATTCTGCCTCTATGCAAAAGCCCATTTTCAAATCTCGAAGGATTGACTCATACTGTGCGTTCAAAATTTGGTCTGCCAACGCTGATTTTTTCGAAAAATATTTTTTATTTAATTGTCCCACCAACGAATTCCAAAACTATTACACCACTGTATAGGCCACTAAAGATGCTTCAAAATACAGAAGAAAAAAATGGGTATTTCTATTTAAAAAAATTGAAACACAAAATGGAACACCCTGTACAATCGAAACTAATTTTAAAATATGCACTTCCATCATTTAAATCACCTAAAACTTGAATCGCAGCCGTAGCTTTAACGTATCAGAAGTTTTGGAAGAATTACGCCTTATTGACTCACCCTGTATATTTATTAATTACAGTGATGACATTTAGATTTATGTTTTAATTTTTCCCGTTGTTCTCATTGTTCAGAGTTCTGTTTTGTCAAGGTTCTTTTATTTCAGGGTTCTCTTTTTTCTGTTTTTTTTCTGTCGCCTTTCTCTGTTTTCATGTTCTTTTCTGTCCGGTCATCCAATTATTCTTAGCATTTCATTTGATATCGTTTTGTAATATTGCATAACAAACTGAACATTAACTGATGTATCATTTTGTCCCAGTAAAGGTTGTCGTGTAAAATTATGAAGAAAATGAAATTATCATAATGTAGCAAATATAATAATTATTAAAATCATATAAAATTATAAATTCAACAAAATAGAATTCATTTTCATTCAATTAGTAGATAACATTCGAATACAACAGAAGACATTAATACTGGCAGCAATATAAAATTATAATCAGCATACTTAATAACATGCATTAAATACAAAAACAACATTTAATTATTTTATAACAAGTATATCCAAAAAAATTTGGTTAAATTTACTGACAGTTTATTTACATATGCACCATGAAATGCCAGCCAACTCAATCATAATTTTTTTGATAGACAATAAAAAAGATACTATTTGTAAAATAATGAGGTAGATGAGTGGTTTGAAAAAAACAAAATATATTTTTAATCATCATCTGACTCAGTTTCATTTTCGCAGTGTCTACGTTTCTTGGACACAAATTTTGGTGCCTTCGATTTCCTCTTTTTAGCTGCACTGCCTCCCTGAGTAGGTTCTCCAAAGTTGTATCGTGCCTGCAATCTTTCTCGAATTAATAAGCCTTTAATCAACTTCTTCCAATTTCCATAAATTCTTTTCTCAGTTTTCTCTTGTTCTCGTTTCTCTTGTTCCTCTTGCTCCTAAAAAGAAAACTGCTGTTTGTTGAGTGTTTTGCTACTACATTATATGCATACCATATACCATGCCGCTATCAAACTTTCAGAGTGTTCTTCACACACCACATACCCATCATAAACAGGATGGTTCCAGCCTGAATGAAAATCAAATCCAACCATCGCTGGAGCACAATCGATATTCATTCTTCTTGCTAATTTGTTTAAACTAGGCACTGTCAAAGTTAAGAAAAATGTATAGATATACATGTCTAATTTTGTGTTTACCGGTGAACACAGTAACTTACACTGCAGGTGTACTGTTCCTTTGGGTAACATACAGGTTTGGAAAAGCTCTACATTTCCATATTCATTTCTTGGAACTAATCCATTTTGTGCTGTTGGTGGTACATAATCTTCTACTTGCCAGGCTCCAAAAACTTCTAGCGGTTGATCTTTTAAAAACTGTCGGCTAATCTATGCATTTTAAAAATTCCAATTAAGAGCAATGTCCCATTACGGAATAATGAGCTTATTACTACAAACAGTTGTGAATTACTATGTCCTTTATATTTGCATAACAATCAGAAGAACAAAATAATTTTCATTAGGGCTTAATTTGCTTGTACATGCATTTACTTACTTTATCCCATTTTACTGTTTTAAGAATTTTATAGGATTTTTCTCCTGGTTTTACAACTTGAGCTTGTTTGTACCAAGATTCACGAGTGCGCAGTTTATGTACATAGTCCCTAGAATACACTGCTTCCTTTCGTACAAAACCTAAAATTGCTGGTTCTGGTGGATAAAGTGCCTCAAACTTTAAGAGGTGTCTCTTTAAAACATAGAGTGGATGGTTTTTATATCTGAAAATGTTTTATACTAGCACATATTTTTTTTAAATAAACCTTTTGAAAACCCTACTCATGTATAGTTGTTGGAAGAGCTTGTTCTAATTGCATTTGGGCTAATTCTTCATCCTCCTTTTCATCACGTAAAGTTCTTTGACCCTCAAATGGGTGGATAGCATCATTCCACCAGTTTTTATCTATTTGTAGTTTTCTAGTTACAGTGTTATATCTAGGACAATATTTCTGTGTGATGTCCTTAATTGAGTTGTCGTTGTTCCATGCAACTATGTAAGTAATGGGATGGGAAGTTTTCAACTAAAAATGAGGAAGTTCTAATATTAAATTAACATAGAATTAATAATAAACTAAGAACTTTTATTATAGATATTCATCTAAAGATTTTGTTGTAAAAATTGAATGAATATTGATGAACATACTTACATGCATTTCTCCACGAGAGATTACCCGTCCTTCAATGACATCAACACTAACCCATTTGTTTTCTGCTTCCAAATAAACCTCAATCCAAATATCAAAACCTTTCTTTGGCTTTGGTTCCACATCATCAGCTTCCTTTTTAGTTCTTATTCGTTGTTTAACTCTTATTTTACTTTCATAAAACTCATCCTCACTGTCGTTTTGTTTATTTTTTGTTCGTTGTGGTGTATAATCACTGTCCTGGTCACTCTCGTTATTTGTTTGATTTTTTATAGATTTACGTTTCAATTTTTCCTTTGGTTTTACACTCTCTGACTTTTGAGTATTACTTTTAGTAGATCTTTTAGGACGTTCAGATTTAAAATCATCATCTGAGTTAACTTCCTTGTAGTCAGGCAATGATTTAATACGTCTTGAGTGCTTTTTAGTTATGTTCTGATTTGATTTTTCCTCTAATAGTTTTTTTGATCTGACTTTGTTAGTTTTTTGTGAAATTGTTGGCTCATCATCACTGTCATCAGCGCCATCAAGTTGTGGTACTTTTGGTGAGAGTTTATTATTATTTCTATTCTTTAATGAAAGTGAAACTCTTTTTTGCATTTGACTACTGTTTGAAGTGGTATTTTCTTTAAAATCAAGTTGAGATGTACTTTTTGATCGTGTTGCAGGTTTGGCGTTCAGCTGATTAAATATTTTGTTTGGAGATTTTTCCTCCTTTGTACTTTGGGATCGAGTTTTTGCCTTTCCTTCCAGTTTAATTTTAAGAGATTCTTTTTTGGTTGTTTTGACATTTCTCAAAGATGCATCTTCCTGTTTAGCATCATTAGTTTTAGAATCATTTATAAATGGTGTATCAGTGGAAATGTTTTGATTTTTAATGTCATTTTCTTTTTCTGACATCTTGTTTAATTTTTGTTTAGTTTTCCTTGTTTTCTTTTCATCAACCTTTTCAGATTCAGGATCTAAATTTATGTTTTTCTTTGAATTTCGAGTTTTTTTGTTTCCTTCAAGCGTGTGGCTTTCATTCTTAGGTGTTTTTACTTTCTTACCACCAGCAGTATGTCTTACTACTTTCTTTTCTGGTAGTTGCTCACCTTCCATATTAGTTTGAATTTTATCATCATCATTTTTTATCTCTAAATTTTGGTCTTCTGAATTACTTACTTCCTGATTCTTTTCCTTTATATCTTTTTTGTCATCGTTTTTTGTTCTTAAAGAATGGAGTTCACTTGCAGGAGGTTTAAGTGGTGTAACTTGAAAAGAAAGTACTAGCCGACAGTCAACACCAAGCGAACGTAACAGACAAACAAATATATAAACCAACATTTTCTTACTGACAGCTTCTTTACAAATTATCTGTAATTTCAGTAATTTGTCTAATGACATATCTTTCGAAGGACGTTTTTCAATATTGGGCATTGTAGTTTTATACCATTTCAAAATTTTTTCCACATAGTTCAAGTCCTTTTTACTTGACTGGTACGAATAATCTCCTGGAACTAATGATAACAGCAAAGCTAATATGCCTTCATCATTTAGGACTTCATTCACATAATTTCCATGCCCTATCCAGCAGAGCAAATGAACCTTATGGACTAATACTTGGTTTTCCTTCCTAATTCTGTTAAGGCGTCTCTTCATGCTTGCTACCAAATCTTTGCCTCTTTTTTGGCGCATAATAGTTGGCAGTTCCACAGTGATCTGAAGATCATCTTTTGGGATTACAACACCTCCCTGAGTATCTTTGGTATCGTGTTCTTCAACTTCTTCCCAGTCTTCTTTTTCAGATTCTGAAAACGATTCAAAATCACTTGAATTTACGGATGGTTGTAGTTCTGCAGGTTCTGTGGATGAGTCCAGTTTGTTTTCACCTAAGGCAAGCAAGCTAGAAATGTGGTTATTTTCAAGTTCCAATTTATTATCAGAACACATTTCTTGTTTCTTTTCTTTTTTCTTTTTATTTGCTTCATATTTCTGGATTACCTTTTTTGCTTCTTCTAGTCTTGTAGCATAATCTTCTACATGCTGGAAGGTGATTACAGGTAACAGATTACGCTCTTTAATTGTTTTCTTTTTTCGTTTTTTCGCAGAAGATGGTATCTGATTGCCATCTATTTCAAATTCAAATTCTGATTCTGAATCACTCAGTCGGTTAATGCCAGCAAAAATATTGCTTTCAATTGTATCAAATGATTTTCTCTCTTCAGGTTTAGTAACATCAAAAAATGTAGAGTTTAAATCAATTTGATCAGCAGGTTGTAGGTAGTTTCCTATATCACTTTCACTTGAAGAACCACTGGAGGTCTCACCGCTTTTTGATTTCTTCTTTTTATTTGATTTAAATACTGCATCTGCATCACTGTTTTGTTGCTTTAGATTTTTACGAGGTAATTTTATTTTTGGTTTGGATTTCGATTGTTTTGGCTTATCTTCATCGCTACTATCAGGGGAAAAGTTGGTTCTTTTTGTTGAAAGTCGGGTTGAACGTCTCATGGTATCTATTAATTGAGATTTTTTTGAAAATACGGTCTGTGAAATAAATTCGTCGGAAATTCAAGTTTACTGCAAAATTTCTCAAATGTGTATGATAATATACATTAAAGGCATTATAGGGACGCTCACGATCAAGGCAAGCTCCGCTCAAGATATCTTGTTTTTGCTGAATGTTCACACTCTAACCGCTAGTAAAGCAGTGATGTTTAACAGTTTCTCAATTAGTGATTTGGAAATTATAGCAATATCGTTGAAGAAATGATGATCGTTGGATGAAGAAGAAAGGGAGAAATGAAATTCAAGGGCAAACGAAAAATGTGGGTCCACCCGAGCCTAAAAAGCACCAAAAAACTGTGCGCTTCTTCTATTTCACCACAAATTTCATTCTTATGTTTGTTATTACTGTATTTTCACGAACATGTCGTACAAATCGGGGTTGTGTCGCACTAATTCAATCGAAATTTCGTCTATATCCATTTTCCTGTTCGCACTTTGCGCTCAACTCACACAAAGGAACAATTACGCTCTGCACAAATATTATTGCCGAGGATGGCCGTGCGCTGAGCATGAGCGTTAAAACGAATGTTTTCATTGTAACCCCATAGAAAAATATTTGCGTTGAGCGGTTTTAGGATTTTAGTAGGAAGAGTATAAACAGCCCCAAACAGGCTCCAAAAACCCCCTAAAATAGGCCAGAAGAAGAATATAAAAAAACGATAAAAAATTCTCGGAAAAGGGTCTTCCCGAAATTTTATGAAATTGATCCAATGAGTGCACCATAAAGCACCTTTGGAAATGCCTTTCCAAAAAATCCTTATAAAATAGGCCAGCAAAAAGACCCTTCCATTAATACATCCCTGGAAAAAGTTTCCTACTATATATTCGTTTAAAATAACAGACCCCAATAACAAAAACCCCTTGGAAAGGTCTTCTAAAGTTGCTCTAATAGGTGTGTAGTTTGAAGAATCTCGAGAAAGCATCGGAGAAATCGTCATATAATGGTGGAAACATAAAAAATCCCGGTGGAGTATAAACCAAGACAGCAATCCCATTCAGATAAGATTGGAGAAAATTTTGGCTAATGCAAGGAACAAAAAAAAATCCCTGTGGAATACAGACCAAGACAGGAGTCCCATTCAGATACCATTGTAAAAATTATGATTAATTAAGCCCCCAGAAAAAATATCACTCTTATAAGAAAATCACTTGGAAGAAGCCTGTTTTGGAAATTTCCTTTAGACTTATAATTTTATATTCAACTATTCCATTAAATTTTAAATTATGGAGAATATTTTAACCTGAATGTTACTGGATAGACATTAGAAGGTCAACGATTACATAGATTTACGCAGAATTATGGAAGGCTTCCACGGAATGAAATCGGAAAAACCATCTCTTAAACCATTCCTTACAAATAACAAATCAAGAAAAGATGCCAAAAATATGCCTTGTCATAGACCGAATACGATATCATTTGAAAGGAAAGTCCTTAAACAAAAAAATTCGTGGTTCATTTTCCTTGGATTTCTACAGTGATGCTTCACCAAGCGTGTCTTGCGCGTGAGTGTTCCTACAGTGCGAAATGGCCTTAAAAGTAACATTTTGAATTAAAAAAAAACGTGACGTATATGACGCAAATTGAAATACAATATCACTAAGGAATTTTTAAATGACAATCTCAATGATTTAGTGAGATGGTAATATGTCTAACAAACAACTATCAAAATTAACAACGCCGTGTAATTGCATTAATTTCCACTATCAGCGTCTCAAATAATGTGAATGCTTTGACAAAATTTGGATTAGCTTAAAGTTTAATCCATTAGTTCTTGAGGAACTCTTGTCATGTAGAACCCTACCCCTGAAACGGCGTTATTTCAGATATATATACAGGGTGTCCCACGACGTGGGTATCATTTAGTGATTCGATTCCTTCAGTATTTAACTAAAACACGCCAGAACTTCTTTAATAGTCGATTTAGAGAAAATGACCACTCTTTAGTTTCGACTTCTTTTCGCTTCTCCTACATGTAGGTGAAATAGTGACCTTACGTCATGAGACACCCCGTATAAACATATTTTCGAATTTTGGAGAACGAGTCCATTAGGGTATTTATGATATGGAACCTCTCGTCCTCCAGGGCAAACGGTTTAAGCTAATACAAAATAATTCTCAAGATATGCATATAAACTCACATATTTACGAAAAAAACATTAGCAATCCTATTAGTTGCAATATGATAAACGTAATTTTTGAACAGTCAACACAACCACATATGACTATCACGTTCAAACATCGATGGCGTACTTCCGGTTTATCAATACTATTATTCTACTAAATGATGCACTGATACAGAATTAAATTTTACATAATTATTTGAGAGGTACTAAATTGATAATTTCATTTGCAGTAATGAATGGTACCCAGCTTGAAATGTTTGTACAGATCTTGAGTATTATTAAAATTATGTGTTTTTAAATAAAAACTTTTATAACTGTTATTAAAAATTGTTCTGCTATTAAATATAATATTGGAAGTAGTATTGTAATGGACCTTCATACTTTTTCCTAAATACCTTGTAAAGTAATACAAGTACCAGTACCTCTAGTTCGTTTTTTTAAGTACCTTTTTACTTAAATATTCAAATAAAACAGGTACAATTTATCTAACCACTTCTCTGTAATTACGCAAAATCAAAACATAATTTAGCATATTTAATTTTTTTTGTTTATCGACTCTGCTTCTGCCTTTTTTAAAATTGAGATTTGCTCTATAACTCTGAAGTACCTATATTATTATTTACTCAAACAGTCACCAGTTGGCAGTAAAGTTCATGGTAGAAAGAATTATAAACTCTCTTCCAGTGATGCAAATAAAAAATTAATAAATCTACTACTTATTCGAATTTAACATTCTTAACATTAAAATTTCTTCATATCTAGCACAAAATTTATCTACTAAAAAGCAACTCTCTTACACCACAAAGGAGCATTTACCACGACATATGTATTATACTATAAGAAACATTTTCAATATTTTTAAATGCGGCATGACTTTCCCTTAAAAAAGTACAAGGTCTAGTCTACCTCTGGAGCATTTTCCTTTATAATTTATATGAAATATTTTGTTATAACATTCATAATTGTAATACTGAATTTCTACACATGTTGAAACGCTTCTGTTGAATGTTTTTGTATCTATGCTATGGCCTCGCTTATTTGACACCAACCTTGACCAGACATTCCTACTTTTTGCATGGATAAATAATGGGAGAACCAACCATTTAAATGAAATGACAATAATTATTTTCGTATTATAACTTATAAGTGACTTACTACGATAATTATAATTGGCACAATCAATTAAGATTCGTTTAAACAAATACTACATTAGTAATGTAGTATTTGTAATGTGACATTACACAATCTTTTAACACTAAATTACTGAATAAAAATTACAACACTAAAAACATAATCTTTCTGTTTTTTCACCCGCCAAATTTTGCTATGGTGCTAGTTATTGTGAGTATTTTATATACATTTGACATTAAATACATCGAATATTATTTATACTAGTAAGGATGTTTAATAGGGTGCATCGAAATTTTCTTTTAGAAATGGAAATATGGCGGGTGCGGAAAACTTGTGGAATGGGTTAATTAAGATATAGTTAAAATCTCAGATTAAAATATTAATATTTAGGGGTAGCGGGTTTAAAATGAATGTCAAAATTTGACAATTTTTCTGGTTTTACGAACTTAAAGGGCCAAAGAGCAATGTTATTCAAAAATAAGGTGAAACAATATTGTAGCCCATGTAATTCCCTGCAAAAAAGTGCTTCTCAAAAAATTGCGATTTTTAGGTCCTTCTTCATTAAACTTAATCTTGAAAATTAAGTTTTTCTGATATTGTCGCCGTTATTGGTGGTTCATTGTAGCTAATTCTTTGCCAATCAACCATTTCAAAGTAGTCGTTAGCATTCAAGTTTAACTCACTGGGACTACCATCACCATCACCAACTATGAACTTCCTTAAAGTGTGATTGACTTTAGTCCTAACCTTCATTATTCTGCGAACCGCCAACATTCTGATATGTCTTCTTTCGTCGCCCAACATTCCCAGTAATATGTGTTCTGGATGGCCAAAATATGCATTTCGCAGAATGACGGGATCAACTATTTTTTTCAAATTTTCGGGCAAGTATCTCGACAATTGAATCGTCTTCCATACATTTCGATCTCTATACAAACACGATGGTTGAGTTTTAATACAGAACCACATTGGCGCATAAACTTTCATTACATACGTCGCCAATATAATCAAGTTTGGCGACGGCGTAGGAGAAGAAACATATAAACGAAGAACTCTATTTGCTGTTGTCAGCCATCGTGAGTGTACCATCTTGCCAGGACATCTCATTGAAAGTCTATGCGAAACATTTCCCCTTGTTATTGCTTGGCATATCTCGTAAAGATATAACTGGTCGGTGCTTAAATCTTGCTTCAGGATAACAGGAATTTCGGAATCAATAATCTCAAATTTAATTACTGGCATTTTCTCACATTTAATCAACGATTTTCCTATTATTCCTGAGAATGCTCTAGGTCCAGTTGTATTTCCATCAAGATGCTCTATCAAATGCCTTAGTGGAAGTTCATTCGCATGCAGCTGGCAAATGAACCATTAAAGTGGTTTCTTCAAATATTTCTGTAAAAGTACGACAATACCACCTTTACTGCTGGTATTTGTTACGGTTCCGTCACATCCAATGGCTTCCAAGGTGTTTGTTGATATGCCCGAATTGTCAAGAAATTCGACAATAGAATTAACAATGTTTGCAGCTGATCCTGCAGTAGGCGTAACATGTCCTAAGTACGATGAACCGGGTTCTCCAATTAACACAATGTGTTCTTCGGTAGTTGTTTGTCGTCGATTATCTACTGTGGTTATGGTTTTGCCTTTGCGACCATCAAAGTAAAGTCCTCTTAATGAAGTTGTTGT